>OENT01000688.1:0-85550 GCA_900239685.1 Rotaria macrura
CTTTGTTGATAAAGTTATGTGTATTTTCAAGAATACTTAAACATGATTTCTTTTTTTTTTCTACGATGATTTAGATTCAATCTTATTGTTTTCTTTGATATGGATGAAGATAACCGATTATATGACTTGTCGGAATTGCCTGATGATGCTTTCACATATTGTGGCGATAAATTTTTTCAAATGGTTCATGCTTTAGTTGGAAGTGACATTGTTGAAATACTAAAAGTACAATCAATTAATTCCGCACAATCATTTATGAACACAGAAAATGCATTGGCTATTTTTCAATTAAGTATTCCTGAATTAGCATTGGTTAAAGAGAGATCGTGTTTTAAATAATCAAACGGCGATTTCATCATGAAAATTGGTATCGTAAATGGTTTAAAATATCTTACTTCTATACCTAAATTAAAACACAATGAACAACAAGTAAGAATGGCTGGCAATACTAATATTGATAATAGATTATACGATTTAATCAATTGTAATCCACTACTGAAATCATTATTTTCTTGGTATGATCAACGACAACAACAATATAATGATATCAATCAAAGAACATTTTTATCCTCATTGATTGATAATATAACAAATAATTTATCAAAATCAAAAAACCAATATCGTTATAATGATTGTGCCAAACGATTTGCTGTTTTTTTATATATATTGGGAGGTAAATTGACGTATGAGTTTGTTCGATTAAACATTGTTGGAGCCTTGCCGAGTTTAACAGCGTTGCGTGATGTAATATCGGACAAAGATCTTAAAATAATTGAAGGTCAATTTCGATTCGATGAGCTGAAGCATCATTCAGATTTACTTAATACCAGTTTCGGCTTTATTTCTGAAGATTGCACCGGAGTTGTACAAAAAATTACATACAACGAGAGTACAAAGTCATTCATTGGATTCTCCACTCCTTTAACAAATGGAATACCACATGTTAATCATTTCCAAACTGATTCATTCGAACAATTAAAAACCTGGTTCTATACCGTTGATAAAGCCCCACTTTTGAACGTTCAGATGTTCCAACCAATTCCATCAAGTCATCCTAATTCTTTATCTCCTTTTCTACTAGCAGCATATGGTGTAAATAATCAATGTACATCAATTGATATTTTAAAACGTTGGAGTTATATATATGATGAATGTTGTAAAAAAGAAATAAGAGTCATCGGTTTCTCAACAGGTAAGATCATATACGAACATTGCTGTTTCTGTCTCTATACCATTTGAAAGTTCAACGATAAATAAATCTATACTCAAACTAATTTTGCTGTCACCAGAAATCTATCAAAACAGTATAAAATCTGATTGTGTCTTTGAAAGCCTTTGGAAGTCTCCGTTATTTAAAGTCTTTTCAACTCTTATTTTTTGGAGTCTGCTCTTTCCATATAAACTTTTCCTTATCATTTTGTTACTATTTTTCATTGACTACAGCAACATTTAATAATTTCATTTTATCGTTTTGTTATAGACGCTGATGCGAAATATTTAAGCGCCATACGGCTAGCTAGCGGCTTTTTTGCTAATCTGCAAAAATTAAATTACATGAAAACCAAGATGCATTTAAAATCAATATACCTCCACATTGGACATGGTTTTTCCTTCGTTCACAACAACTGTTCCTATTTTTTCAAGATGCCACGCATGTTGCAACGAAGTGGAGAAATCGTTTATTATCTTCCACGGTTCATCTTCTTCTAGGTGAACAACCAATTTCGATGCAACATCTTCAAGATATAATAGACAACGGATATAACAAACTTGATCATGGTTTAGTGTCTACAGATCTTAATCCGAAAGATAAACAGAATTACACCACGTGTGAAAAAATAGCATCAGAGGATGTTTTAAATATTTTAAAACAGAATCATGATACTCAAGCTACTTATGTTTATCTTCGATTATTGAAACATATAATTATTGCATACGTTGAGAAATCTACCAATATAAAAAATCGTCTGTGTTCAGCCTGGACTGTCGTATTTACTTGTCGTCTATGGAAATTATGGATAAAATACAATACTTTTAAAACATCGAATTCAACAAAAAAAGATAAAAGAAAGAGCAGTAAAGATAAATATTTTTTAACAATTCCAGTATATTACTCGATTGAAATCAATGCGCATAACTTATTGTACCTAGTATTGCTAGTAAAGCAACGACAACTACCTCCAAATGTGTTGAATATAGACTTATTCAGTTCTCAACCATGCGAATCAATGTTCAGAAATTAAAGAGCATTGAGTGGAGCTTATTCAACAGTGGTGAGTTTCACTGTTAATGATTTTCTTCGAAGGGCTGAAAAATTGTCGGTGTTAGAACAAATCAAGTGTTGCGAAGAAACAAACAATGATGGTCGCTTGTTATTTCCTATACATTATAAGAATAAAAAACACAATGAATCGACAACAGATCAAAGTATTAGTGATATTGATAAATTGAACATTGAATATGTGGTATTATCTGCTTACAAAACCGCACATGAACTTGTCGAAAATCTGAACATATTTCATTTATTAAAACAACATAACATTTACGACCTGAGCGATTTGAGTAAGCAGGTATATGATGATCTAAGATCCACATGTAGAATAAATGATCATTCGACGTTTGCTTCAAATCATGATATCGAATCCGATTCCGAAAATGATTTATCATTCCATAACGACAGCATCGATGATGCAAATGTTAATTCTGATGGCGACGATGATGGTGGTGAGAATGAATTGTTCACCACGAAAACGAAATTTTCTGGTATACGCCTGTTTGACTCAGTTCGTGATGATCAAATGAATTCTTGCTTCAAAATAAATTTAAACAATAATGTTAAATACATTCACAAGCAAACTGCATCTTGGTTCCTCACAAAAACAAACAACCGCTTGTCTGTTGATCGTTTAAATCGAGTGATGGAAATGAACAGGCAAACATAGGAATGTCAAAAGCTGTTTTGATGCTGTCTCTTTTCTATTATTTGCAGTACATTCGACGTATAAATAAATTGTTCTAGTAGTTATATTGGATAAGGAATATTAGTTTCATGCACTTGAGTCGAAACCTATTCAAGAAAGGGTAAACCTTTATATTTAACACACTGGGGTCATAAATAAGTGAAATTTTCATCGTTCTACACTTTTCTGGATGTTCCCTTATTGGCAAGTATTTATTAGCATTCCTTGGTATTTCTGTGTATTTCTACGTATTTCTACGTATTTCTGTGTATTTCTACCTATTTCTACGTATTTCTACGTATTTCTGTGTATTTCTACGTATTTCCACGTATTTCCACGTATTTCAGAAATACAGAAATATATGGAAATACGCTTTTCCCCCCTTTTCCCCCCCTCCATAACGGGTACCAAATATCCCCTGTCCCGCATAGAAGGTACCCATATCCCCCCTCATTACATATCATAGAAACCAGCGTATGAATTCATTACAGACATAACAACCAGCATTCTATTATCGTGATATATCACAACATTATTTGCCACTTCTTCCAATGTTTTTAAGAACCGTGTCACATATCCAAGATTTTGGAGAAGTGCTCACTTCTCACAGGGAAGATGCCACATCTCCCATGGGGGACGTTACATCCACACTCGAGAGATATGGCCATCTGCTATTGAAGATGCATAATCTCCCCTAGATATGCGCATCCATCGCGTAGAATATTACCTCTCTCACGGGAGATTCCGCATCTCCCATGGGAGAAGTGAGCACTTCTCCAAAATCTTGGATATGTGACACTGCTGCATATGTTATTGGCGGATTCACCTAGTGTTCACGCGGAATAGACACCTCTACTGATCAAGTAAGTGAGGGGGCAGCCGCAGTCCCTAAAAGGAACTTTGATGCCTCCATTGCTAAATTTTTGAACGGTGTGATCCACTTGTTAGGTGAAACTTAACCTCTTACCCCTCTGAGAGATATTTAAGCCCACTAGCGAAAACTGTTAACAGTGTATTCTAGTTACTAGTCAGGGGATTGAGAGTTCCCCCTCTATCAGAAGAAATATCGTGGTTCAGTCTCTATTTCGCACCAGTATTTCACGCTTATTTTGGCTGCGTTTTTCTATTCATTGTTCTTGGAAATTTTTCATTTTCTTCTCATCAGTACCCCACTTTCACTTATTCATCCTCTGTATTTCTTTTCTCAATTGAACTTATCGAGTCATCGTTTTTGGAAATTTCAGGATCTGTGGCGGAAACAGCTGATGAAGTGGGCTGTTCATATATTTGCATGTGTGAGTTCTATCAGTCTAGGGCCCAGTGAATCGATTTTCGATTCACGTTACTTGTCAATATACTCTCGAGTCGAATCTGACTTGAGTATAGTATTCAATCGAGAAAATATTCGCCACAGTGAAAATCAAGATTAAACAAGCAATATGAAAAAATGAAGATTCCTACTTGTGATGTAATCTCATCTTTGTTCAGATCTAAAACTCATATGTTGCTTGTTTCTCATTTTTTACGCTGTACTATAAATCAAGGATGATAGATGATTTAGAATAGGCCTATTGATTTATTAGAAGAAGCAACGATTAAAATAAGTCTTGTTCTTTATCTAAAACCAGGTCAGGATTGCTACCTAGGTACATAAAAATGTGGAAAATTTACTTTAAAAAACCGAAAAATTACGGAAAGGTGTTTTCATCAGACTTTATCATTGATACATATGTGTTTGAATAACTAGTTGCTACTTTCGGTGATACTTCTTTATTCTTGAAGCTCCTAAATACTATGAGTAATGCACAAAATACTTGATTTTTCAGATCAGTTGCATGTGCTATTCCAATGGTTTTCGTTTAAGTACTGATTTTGAGACCATAAAACTATATGTATGTGTATGTTCGAGTGACAATGAAATATTTCAACGAATCTGTATTCCAACAATAACTAAATCGACTGGCATTTAATTTCAGAAATTACTGAGCATATGTATTGTTTCTGAAAAAGTAGTTACGATTGTAGTGACAGTTCCCAGAATAGAACTCAGAATGAATCGTATAGATAATAATAGACTGTAAACGACAGCTAACTGGATATTTGCATCGTGGTCTATTTCGGAATCAACTAAATTTCTTGCCAAGAGCTCATTTTGAATATAAGAATCCTTGTGCATTGTAAGTCTGCAAATCTTGGAGATCCAGTCAACATCATGTCGAGGGCCAACGAATAGGGGTGCCGATTTTATGCTTCGTTCCTTAGAACGCAAACACATCTGACCTTCACATCCTCGGACATGGAAGCGCTCAGCTCAGTAAATTTGCACAAAAAAATATTCAAACAAACATAGAACCTTGAGCACGTTGAAATAATGCTAGTAAAAGACATTTAGAGTTACGTTCCCCAAAACGGGGATCGTCAAATATATTAGTGTGAAACAGCAAGAAACCAAATATATTAGCCTATTCATATCGTATATGATGCCATGAAACTAAACTTTTAAATACATTCAGGTACTCAAAAAATGGGAAAACGTAACGATTTCGCATGCAATGAAACACCCAGTCATACTGAATTTTTGTTACGCTGGCACGATTGCCTGCAAACACAAAGAGGAAATCAGATTCAGTAAACCTGTGGTCCAAGTTAATTCTGAATTCCTGTTCTTGCCCGTTCGTCTCAACTTAGTTGTAACTATGGTCTTCCGAGATTTGTCGGTTTGTAGAAAATCCTTACAAACCCCCATAAAGAACGAAGATTCTTGTGTTCATAATGAATTATTAGCGATTTTATTTGATTTTTAAATGATTTCGAAATTGACTTCAATCCAGATCTCTGAAGCTAACACAAAGAGCATATTAGTCATGCACTTCATTACAAAAAATTTGAAATGAAAAGCAAATTTTAGTTTCCTATATGAAAAAACAGAAGTGGCAATCCTGAATCAAACTTATCAAAGAGTATGCTGCAAGAATAAAACTTCAATTGTCTTTCGTTACAATTCGATAGTTACACGATATCCTTTTTGGAGAAATTGTTATGTCGTCGAAAACTAAGCAACATTCATATATATATGTCCATCTTCTTCTTTTATAGTCAAAACTGTAGAAAATTGAAGCTTCATTAGTTAGTTTCAAACAAAGCCGTCGAATTTATTAACAACTAATATAGCTAGTACTCCTTTTATTTTCATAGTCAAAAAAATACGAATAAAAATATTTGGTTTCAATCGAAGAGATTTCATGGAATTTCAACATTTATCAATTTTTACAATGGAATCAAGACTCATATCTATCTATGTAATACTATGTCGTTTTCTTTCAAATCGGTTCGTCAAGGTTTATGTGTACATGAAAATGAGAACAAAGTTTGATTTCTTCGTCACTTTTCTAGACCAGACCATGATGATTTAATTGAAATATGTTTCACATACGAGAAACACTGAATTTAATATCGATGGCAAATGTTTTATTTAAATGTAATATTTTGAAGAAAAAATGCAACAAATTTATTTTCTTATTCGTAATCATACTGTATAATATATTCTGGATAAGCTTGATAACCATTAAATATGCAAAACATATCATTTTGAATATTATTAAGATTATACACTGAATGACATCGTTGTGCAGGTGACTTGAGACCTGTGCTACCTTGACTTGATTGTCCAAGTAGAACTTGACAAAGAAATAATTCTCTTCGATGATTCGTCTTTTTAAGTACGTATGGATAATTATCTGAATAGTTTGCATTCACTGCAAAGTATACGCCATCACCAATAAGACCACCGGGACAAAAACTATGATTAAAACCATGATGCGTAATTAACTTTTGATGCGAACTTGATGCTGTACCATGAAAAAGACGTCGAGTATTATTAATTATTAGTTTTTTTAATTCTTCTAAAATATGCCATAGTCGAATATTTTGTATTCGAATAATTGAATAAATAACTGTCGATGATTTTTGAAGAGATTTCATAAAAAGATCCGATATATCTTGAAATTCTTTTGATGATCGAGATAAAGTTATAAATTGAATAGGATTTTCGTCTAATGACATCGTCGTCCAGTGTGAAGGATATGTCAATGATGAATTCCAATTAGTTGCATGACGAAGAGTTAGTTCACGATCAAAAATATTCCATACAAAATCTTCAATAGGAGATTTATTTTGAGAATGTAATTGCGTTAAATAATCAACAAGCTTTTTTAATTCATCGTCTGTCTTTTTAACTACGTAATTAAATGGATCGGTCTTTAATTGCATTACTTCATAGTTAATACTGTCAACTATTTTATCGTATAAACTATTTGATATTGTAGACTGACCTTTTGTCCATAAACTATCCAACTCATCTTTTAATTGATATAAATCATTTAATTGTAGATTACCAAGGTACTGAATACCGACACTGGCTAGCTTCGTAGCACACATTAGATTATTTATTCGAATGAAGGACACGTGTTTTGTTTTTTTATTTTCATATATGAAAGAACAAGAAGAAAAAAGTCCAAGGCGAATAATTTTATTGCGATATACTTGTGAAATTCAAGCTTAGCAAAAAGATCCAATTAGATTGTCAGCTAGTGTTCATGTATAGTTGAGTTTTTCTATTCTATGGTTTTCTGTAAATTTCATACGATACATAAAGGATGTGCGCGGTATAATTATACTTCTTCGTTCAACTCTACAGATCTCATTCAATGTCTATCAGCTGATAATATTCTTCTGTTTCCATTCTTTTATATTGTTGTAGTCTTAACAGTTGTGTATTTTGTTGGTTAGCCGGAATGTGCATTGTTAGAATGTTGTTCAATATTGGTTTCTGTAAGAAAATAGAAGAAAATTTCATTTTACCTTATGGGAACTGGTTTCTTACGTGTTAAATATAGGAATTCAACTGGCAAAGTAGTTCAAAGAAAAAAATCCATAAATAAGTATTTAATCCGCTCAAATCAACTGACAATGTACGTGGAATAATAGAAAAGTATCGAATGATTTGGTTTATCGGATTTTCGTTCTCGAGATACGAAATATGTACTGGGCTTTTCAAAATACAGCTGTATGTCTCATTCACCGAGAAAAAAAGTTTACCGATGAACTTTGACTACAAACTCCGCAAAAGCATAGTTTTCCATGAAACCACGTAATAAGTAGATTAAATAATTTTCAACTTCTTTCGTATTTCATTTCTCGAACTGTAAATAAATGAGCAGATTTTATTTTGATACACCAAAAATGCTTAATACTCAACATATCAAGACAGCAATACTAGAAAAGTTACAATCTACCTGATGGGCTGATTTCATTGAGTACTTTGATCGTAAAACGGTTAAAGTTGAAACTCGAAAGTTAATTTCTTTTGGTGATCCGCAACGGAAGAAGCACAGCTTTCTTTTGAAAAATTTAATAACATTTCGATAACTCGAGAACGAAGATTCGGAAAACTAAGCTCTTCTAGGCTTCTTCTTTTCTAAATGAATAACACTAGATGCAATAATTGCATGTATATGACATACTATAAAAAGGAAATATATCAGGTTACAGAAACTTCGTTTCTTGAAAATTTCCTCGTCTACCCAAGAGGATCATTCCGACCATTGGATCCGATCGGATGCCTATCGGATCCGATCATGTTTCTATCGGAATTTCTCTTATCCGACGAAATCCCATCGGATTCCTGGTTGCGATCCGAGATTCGGATCCCTAGTGTTGGATTTTATCGAATCCTACTATCGGAATCCGATTGGATTTCATCGTGCGATAAAACAGGCCTCCACTATTGGGATTAAATGCTGATTCGTACACAAATAAGAAAATAGGTTTCTTCCGTCGAATCCACTGGTGATTCCACAACCCGGATTCCCATAAGATTTCATCGGATCGTAGGATCCGATCGGATTTGGTATCGGATTCATTCACCTGGGTACTCGAGATCAGTGAAATAGTAAAACTGAACAGGAAAATCCAATGCTTACAATTTGTTTCGTTGCTATATTAACAAAAGCAATCTGACACTATGAATCCTCTTCGAAGACTTCTTCCTCAACAGTGCTCACGCACGATCATTATTATACTACTTATACGTCTTATATGGATGATCTTTAATAAACTGTATTAAATCTAGTGTAAATCGTCACTATTCGTATTTTAGTAAAATCACAATGTCGAGATTCGATAATCTATGATGTAAAAATAAAACTTAACCCTGAAAAAGAACAAAATCAAATTTTCGGGATACTGTTTTCTTCAAAATAGTTTTTGAGAAAAGAATAAAAAACGTATGATTCAAAGCACTATATTCTGAAGATGTCAGATCGACTGTTAAGGAGTCTTGGAACAGGTTACTCAACATACAAATAGAGATGAAAAGAAATTCTCCACTTTCGCTTTGTATAATACTTCTCTTAGAAGTTTAATAAAAAGAAATCTTTCCTCTATAATTATCCCAGATATAGAATTCAACAAAAATGGATCATCGCTAAAATGTCTGTTGAACATTCAACACAAAACAAAAAATGCGATTTCAATTCTAACCATCGTTCTCTTTGGATACACATAGTTCTAAACAATACAATCATTTACCTCGGTTTATACAACAATAAAACTAATTGAGATTTATCTAAGAATTCCGGGTTTATGTACTTTAAGTTAGTCTTCTGTTATAAAATGACTACGAAGCGGAATTTAGAGCAAAAAAAATATCATAGGAGACACCGTTCATATGATTCTAGTCTTCATTTTAAATCTATTTATATTATACTTAAAGTTCTGAAGAAATCCGTCCAATCATTATGCTACGAGAGATCCGTATTTTAATTTCTGTTTAGAAAGAAAATATTTTGAAAGTCAGTTTGTATAATAGTATTCATGTTCACAGGAAATTAGAACTCTGTATAATTTATTTACAATCTCTTTAAAATTTTATTTCGATTCTACTGCTTTCATTTTTATGGTACATATGTATAATTTGCCTGAGAAGTTTGAATTCTGTTACAACACTCTGAACTCTACTGGTGCTTGTAATTCTTGATTAGAATTTTTCTCTTGCTCGAGATATTTACATGAGAGTTCACTGGATTGTCGTTATAAAATTCTTTGACTAAATGAACTGTAAACTACAAACGAAAATAAGAAAATCATTTGACAGTTAAACCATTCTATCATTTGATAGTTATTGATATCAAAATAATGATCAATCATATGATACGAATAATGACAAGAGAGTCTCCTTCGTTCAGTATGATGAACAATCATTTTTTCTAAACGAAACCACTTTCCGTTACTAATTTATCGATCATAGAATCAGTATGCATCAACTGCCATAGTTTCTTCTGTCACACTAGTTTTCACTCTTATGACAACGATTACCGAATCAAAGTTCATCGTTTATGAAACACCAAACTTGCTTTATATTTTTTTAATAATATCTCGAGTTTAGAGATTGAGCAATCTTTTAATTAGTTTTAATCTTGTCATCAAATTACGATAGCTGTGGTTACCTTAGGTCTTAAGAAATAAAAACTTTTGTCACACTGATTCGATAGTTTCGCCTAATTTCGACAGCAATATCTAGGCATGTTAGAAACCTATAGTCTCTATGAGTGAAGTTTTATAACAACTAAAGCAGAACAGAGACATTTGAAGACATTGTCTATTCAGACAGCACGTATCCTTTAAGACTACTATAGAAGAAAATGGAATTTAATAATTATTCTTACATGTAGTTCGGCTCGTATTTGATATCAGTTCTCATGTTTATTTCCTTTTCGAAATAATCAAAACTCTTCAGAAGTCTGCATTGGCAACATCTCTAGAGAGTACTCAATGAAGCGAAATTTTGATTCTATTCCAGTGAATGCACATCTGATATGTTCGATGAAAAAAAAACAAGAAAAGAGTTTATTGATACATATAAAAAAGGATATAAATGATATATCAAGATATTTATTAGTTTATGAAAAGAGAACATTCTTAATTAAATGTTGTTCATATTAAATGATACACAAAAAAAATTAAATATCAAGTTTATGTTGGATTAAGATCTTCGAAAATTATTATTATTATTATTACCAGATTCATCAAGAGCATCCATTTGCGGATCAACTGCGCCTAGTAGTGCTTTAGCAACATAATCACCAAATGAAAATGGATAATTATATCCTCGACTACGACGTACTTCTTCACGTTCAGTTTTGTAGTCGTCAACAACATCGACATTCATCATCGTACGATCCCATTGTGATAAATAAGCTACACTTGATTCATCATCTGTACATGCAAGAAATGTAACATGTGTTGTATTTGCTTGACGTTCATTACGCATCAAATTTTCTAAACCTTGTATATCAACATTACCATTGGAATCTGTCGGAGCTCCATCTGTAGCAACAAACACAAGTAAGCGTTTGTCACTGCCAGGTTTACTTGCTGCAGATTGAAATATACGCCTTAGTGCTGCTGTAAGTGGTGTTAATCCTGATGGACGTTGACTAAATGATTCAACAACTTGTCGACCATCAGTTACATTAGGTATTGATGGACGATTCAGAAAATGTACGTCAACACCATTGGAATCAAATACAGTACCAATTTCAATAACTATTTGAACAATCGATCTTAACTCGTCCCATCGAGTACCTGTTGTTCCATCAACTGGTGTATTCATTGAGCCGGAATCATCACATAGAACAACGATTTCAAATTGACTAAGAATATTAAGTCGTTGAGCAAGAGTATCATTGATCTCATGTCGACCAGTTATTGCACGAAGACGATCATTGGCTATATAGATAATTTTATTGAAATGTGTTATTCTTTTATATTTTTCGTTTTTGTCTTATAAAAAATAAAACTTACTTGGTGGTGATCCAAACGCATTTGTATTATATCCACCAGCAGCTATAAACAAAAAATTGAAATATTGATGCAATACGAAGTAGAACAACACGAACCTGGTGCTTGATTAGCATAAGGACTTTGATATTGTTGTTGCTGATTGTAAGGTGGATAGCCACCAAAACCACCTATTATGAAATTAAATTTGAAGTTAGATGTTTGGCATGGTTACTACAGTAGTTTTCACATGATACTACCTTGAGGTTGTGGAGGATTAGAACCGTAAGGATTTTGAAAAGGTGGCTGTTGTGGTGGGACATTAGAACCATATGAACTTTGATAGGATTGCTGTTGAGGATTTTGACCATAAGGACTTCCATATGGTTGATGTGATGGTGGCACATTAGAACCATATGAACTTTGATAGGGTTGTTGTTGAGGATTCTGGCCATATGGATTTGGATAGGGCTGTGGTGGTGGTACACTTGAACCATATGGACTTTGTTGTGGATAACCACCTTTGAATTCAAAATTTTAGATATTGAATAAAGTATGAAAGATTATTCACCTTGTTGTGGTGGATAAGGGTTGGATGATTGATATGGTGCTTGATAGCCAGGAGTATCTGAAATAGAAGTTTTGAATTCATTTTATCGTCTATTCAATGAGTAGAACTTTTTGAAGAAATAAATTGACCAGTAGATTAGTTTTTGTTTTTTAACTTCGCTTACTTGACTGTGCTGGATTAGGGTTCGCTGGTCGATAAGGATTTGTATTGGCTGCATTACCTACAATTTAAATTGAATTGATTTTTATTAAATGGACATAGAATCAATTTGCCTTGTTGTGGTGGATATGGATTTTGATAACCTGCGAAAATTAAACATCAACTTTTGAGAGTTATTTATTATGATAAAAATCTAAGTTGTTTAAAAGTTTACGAACCTGTCGGACGTGGTGGTTGTTGACCAGTTGGATATCCCGACGGTGGATTTGTTTGTTGTGAATAAGGACTTTGTTGATAACTAGCACCACCTAGGAAAAAAAATATTTAACTTCGTTTCGATTTATCTCTAATAGTTGTCAACCTTGAGAAGGTGGAGGTTGTTGTCCAGTATGTGGAAGAGAATAATTTGAATATCGATTGGTATCTGGTGGTTGATTATTTGGTGTTATTGGCATACTGAAAACTGATGATGATGGCGGACCAGTCGGATAGGGAGGTTGTGACGGTTGACCTGATGGATAAGGAGTATTTTGATTGGATGGTTGAGACATTAAACTAGAGAATCCAACAGGTTTTTGTGAACTTGTATTCGATAATGATGAACTAGTAGTAGTCGAAGTAGGTGGTGGAGGTGCTGATGGTTGTGTTGTGGCAGAACTGATGTTTGGATACATTTTTTTTGTTTTTTTTCTCGTTCTATGCCAATTGCGATGTTCGTTTTAGTTTATATCGTGTTGTTTTTTTTTCTTTTGCCTTGAATCAACACTTCTCTCTGTTCGATGATGACGTTCGTGTGAAATAAAGAAAAGAAAACCAAGCGGAGGAAGAAAGAACAGTACACTGACAGAGCGAAAAAAGCATAGCGTTTTAAGCGAATCAATATCAAATGCACTACGTGTAGCGTCCTCTGCAATTTTTGATGAGGCCCATGCTAAAATTTATATCAGTGGATAGAGAAAATTATTCAGAGTCGAACTGGGCTTTTTATTTTTTTCAGAAAAAGTGAATAAACTATAAAACGATGGAGATAATGTAACCAATCCTGAACCCATCTATGTGACTGATATGATATGACCAATCAGAATACAATCGTTTCAAGAGGTGAATCATCGAAAAAATAGTGCAATATGACTACTCTTTATTAGTAGTAATAACCGTTTTGATCGCCAAATTCCTATCGAATTTCAATTATGTTTTGTTTTTAAGATCTTCATGGTCTATATATTTATGTAAAATATAGCTTTTCGATCCGAAAATAGTACAATAACTAAATACAAAAATAGAAACACAAAACAGAAAGATATAAAACAGTCATTTATTCTTGTTGGCGTTGTTTCAGCCGCATGTCATAGTTTTTTCGAAAGCGAGCTGTTAATCTTGATGGAGCAAGGGACGCCTTCTAAAACAAGAGAAAGGAAATAATTAAGTATAAACCCAAGAGGTTATAATTACAAATATTATTTTTGTATTTGGTGTCGGTCTGTTCGTTTTTGGTGCTGAACATAGCAATAGTCATAAAGGCGTTGTTGTAGTTCGAGAGATGCTCTCAAACAGGGCAACGCTACTTTTATTAAAATATTATGATAATTCATACTGAAGCCGTAGATGATATTCGGTTTCTTTTTTATGTTAAAGGCGTTCAGTATACTTCGGTAATTGAAATCTGCAATGAAAACATTCAAGAAGAATCTTCTAATTTTTTATACAATAATTACCGCAAGAATCTGCAACAATGATCTACTGAATGACCTTAACGTCTTTTGTAATCTTCATCAATTTTTCTTGTCGTTCAACATTAGTGATGATGATGAGTATATTTCGAGCGTGCTCCTTTTCTCGTCTATTTCATAAAGAACAATGCAACCCAGGTGAATGAATCCGATCGGATCCGACGATCCGATGAAATCCTATGGGAATCCGGGTTGTGGAATCACCAACGGATCCGACGGGAAAAACCTATTTTCTTAATTGTCTACGAATTAGCATTTAATCTTATCAGTAGAGGCCTGTTTTATCATACGATGAAATCCAATCGGATTCCGACAGTACGATTCGACGAAATCCAACGCTAGGGGTCAGAATGTCGGATCGCAGCCAGGAATCCGATAGGATTTTGTCGGATTAGAGAATCTCTAATAGAAACATGATCGAATCCAATTGTCGGAATGATTCTCCTGGGAATATTTCAGTTCAGACGACATGGTCCTGAATATATATATATATATATCACATAACCAGAGAACAATGATCACTCGTCATTGTTTCCCCATCGAAAGGCTCTCATTGTTCGATAGCTTTAGTCGTTTTCTAGTAGTCTACATAAAAGACGATTTTCTCGGAAATAAATCTTGGGCCGGGATATTTGAAATTTTTAGAAGAACTAGCTTCTATTGAAGAAAAATTGGTGTTAAGGAAAGTCTTGAAAGAGTGGTTACTTATCAGCGCCCCTAAGTGCATTAGTGTGTTCGCTATTTGATAATTTGTCAACTGACTAGAAGGAAGACAAGAAATGAACAAGCATCATGAATGTTCATTGGTGGCGAACTCTCATGTAAATAATTGTGACACGTGCTTGTATGCAACATAGTTCAAGAAGAAGAAGAAGTCTCATTTACTTTTTCCCTACGATTATACTGCTCTTCATAAAGTCTTGGAGAATAAAAAAGAATGTTGTTTTTTTCTCAGTAAGTGTCAAAGGTTTTGTTTGAAAAATTGACCAAACTAGTCTTACACTAGATTGTACGTAGATTTTTATGATGTCAATGGGATGTAAGCCGGAAAAGAATCAAGGAGATCTATTTGAGTAAAATTAGTGATTATATCAAATGAGTCATGTTGGCTTCATCAACTGACGTCAGCAGAACGATATTGGAAAAATAGAATAATATTCATCAAAGACATGTGTACATCTGAACAATATTGTCTGTCCTTCATCAATTAAATATAATTATTGTATCTATATATATATATATAATGTTCACAGTTTGTGTGTCTGTATGTTTCTCTGTGTCTGATCAAAGGTTAAAGGTGAAATTTTCAAGGTTAAGGATTCTAGAATTTCCTAGAGCTTAGCAGATTTATGTGTCGCTAACCATAGGTTTCTAGAAAATTCCAGAATATTCTAGGCTTTTTTCAAATTTTCACTGAGAACCTGGTGAACAGGGTAAAGATCTAAGTTAAAGGTGAAACCGGATGCTGCTATGTTCTTAAAAAGTTCTAGAAATATGTAGACTCTTCCGGAATGTTATAAAGTCATCTAGGACTTTCTGTAATCTCTGCTAATGATCTGGCACTTAGTGGAATTTTCCAATACACTCAAGAACTTTCAGTGACCATGTGCTATTCATGACCGAGAATTTTTTCGAAGGCTCTCGGATAGGTTACAATGGTATAAGGCTATAAGAAGATAAGAGTACAATGGTATCAAGTCGCAGGGGTATGGGATTATAAGGGGGTAAGGCCACTAGGTTGTAATCCATCTGTAAACAATTTGAACCGTCCGATTGTTTATTATTGGATCGAGTTTAAAGCATAGATTTGAAACTTTACAGGAAAATCAGTCGTGTAGTATGCGCGGGATCTCGCTAGTTATTGTATGTGTACTTGACCGAACCTTGTTCTCGCTTGATTTATTTATCAAGATGGTGTCTATATTTTTGTTCGATTCCGTGTTCAAAGATTGGTTTTCATCATATTTCATAATGACTTGGCTTAAGTCATTTTGAAAATTTCTCTGAAACAGAAAACCATTTTACTAATATTTGGAATCATGACATTGAATGAAAACAAGTTAGAAATTTAGCGAAGATTTAATATTTTAGGAAGTTCTGATTGACTATGAACATCTTAGATATCTCTGTCATGAACAATAATAATAATAATCAGATTGATGCAGTAGACTATTTTTGTCGGTCGATGACAAATAGTACCAGCTTGTGAAAAAGAAAAATTGTTAAGTACATATTTTCACATAGACTGTATCTCTGGTAGGGAAAAGCCGTAAATCATAGCGTTATGACATAGAAATTTGTAAACTACGAAATTGTGCCAGTGATTATGATTTCCTTTTGCATGCATAAAACTCAAAACATCAGTTTTCCATAGAACAATATTAGCTTAATTCAATTCGAGAAGGGTAAAAAGGGAATATATTCATATTATTTAAGTAACATAATTATGAAATACTTTCAACTGATCAGAAAACATATGGACACGGCCAAGGATCAGGCGCTCTCGTCTTGGGAAGTTTTAAAATTGGAAAGCGATAGAGAACGTTCCGGAAATCGGAAGGTTGCTATCAACAGAATATCAAACTTGTTGTAAACTACGAGAGGAGTGATATAAAACCCAATTTTTCTCCCCACACATGGTAAAATAAAATTCGGTCGACGAATTTCATCCAAAACTTATAGTTCTTTTACGTTTTTACATTTCATTTTTGTCTGAAAAATAGTCGGAAGGTTTTATAAGATTTTATTGTAAAAATAAAACTAATATATTGGAAAGATAAGACAGTTTTTATGGTACTCATGTATCAGAAAAGCAGACCAGTTTTATCTTTATGGTTTGAAATGGTAAGCTATGAAACGTTCCTCTGCAGACATTAAAGAAAATATGAAATTCCGTAACGAGCGATATTTTAAGCTTTTTTATTTGATGAAGGAAAAGTGGATCAGAAGCGACCTGATATTCTACCAGGTTCTTAGCAGCTCAAAAACTTTTGAATGCAACATTCACTTGAATTTTTCGTTCTTTCGTATAAAAATGATTTTCTCCTAGTCACTCCAAAAAAAACTACATTTTTTTCAAAATTCCGTAACGGTTACTTTTTGTGATATGACTCTGTTGCAGTAGAAGAGAAATGAATGAAATCTTTATTGATGATAGATCTAAACAAGCTCTATTTCTGATAAAAATTTCCGAAAGTTTGCTTACATTACCAAGAAGTTACCAAGACTTCAATCTCAAAAACTGAAATTCCGTAAGGCTTGGCCGTGCCGATATGAATTTGAGATAGACATGAATGAAATTAGTTCAGATTCATCGATTCGATTTTCATGTAAAATATACAAAAAGACAACCAACCTATCACTTATTTCTAAAATCGAATGAAGCCGATTTACTAAAAAGTATCTCTACATCGATTATACTACATACGCAGAGAAGATCGGGAGTAAGTTACACATGTTACTACTTTGACCGAATATTGCTGTAAATTTAGTGAAAGTTCTGTAGAACATGAACACGTTTCCGATGACATTTTTGCTGTATGTCCTAAAAATTGCTGATTCTTAGTATTTACTATACTATCAATTACTATTTCTGTAACTAGTACTTCATGAAATGTGACGATTATAAACTGTATGAACAGTTTCAAACTCACTCTATATATGTAAATACGATTTAGAAATTATTTCTACTTTAGATCTACTTGCTTATGTAGTTTTATTTTTCTCAGTTCAATCGTTCTTCATTATATCAGTGATCAACTATCATCAGAAATAAATACCAGTATTGTAAAATCTCCTGTTTTCTCATATATATTTGACACTTTTCAAGAAATTTTCCAAGAATTGAGTTTTACCATTGATTACAAAGGTATCTTTTACAGCACACTCTCTTAATGTTCGAGGAGTAAACGAAATCAAACCGAAGAATCGAACGACGATGTACATTCATATTCATCAACGAGATACTTTATTTTCAAAAGACTGAATCTGATATTTTTCACTACAGATGTAAAAGCCCCACTCAAACTTGTTGAAATTCAGGTCTAAAATTTTATCAGAGTTTCGGGGTAGTTCCTTTGAAACTACGAGAACTCTATCCTAACCACAATTTCATTATGAAGCTTTAAATCTGCAAGCAAGTTGCTCATCACCATCTTTCAGCCTAACGTGACATGTTATATGACTGTTTTTTTTATTATTCAATATTTTTTTCATAGACTATTATTTATTGTTAATCCACTTAAGCGTCGTTCGCTTTTGCTATGCACCGAAATAACTTCTTTTGTTCGACCGAGAATCTCAAACTTGACTTGCTATTCAGCAGGCTATTTCTGGCGTTTGTTTTTCACTATTTTCTATCATATAAAATAAATGTCAATCACTGCTAACATCAAATATGTTTACTGTTTTTGAGAAATGTGACGATGAAAACAAAGTGTTGGGATGCTAGAAAATCGTTCATATTGAAACAAAATCGAACGGGTTGATGTTAAATTTTGCTTAGTGTCCTATTCAGATAGTTTTATTTGATGAAAATGTTCCATTTCGATCGAAGAAATCCGTGAATTTTCTTTAAAAAGTCAATTAGACAATCTTCTTGCTTCTATTGTCCTGATCTCTCATGTCTTTGAGAGAAGTATCTATGTGTTGGTAACAGAGAGAAAATATCAAAAAATAGACAGTGTTACCCAAATAATTATGCCGCTTTATTCCGATCACATAGATTGATTATGAGTTAATCTCGTAAAATGTATTATGTAAAAGAAATAATCTGCTCAGTATTCTAACAGAGACATCTATTTTCATACAAGAGAAAAATTTTCTAAGATCTTACTGCTTTTAGAAAAGGTTTTGCACAAATACTTCATAAAATATTGATTAATCAGTAAAGAACTTTTTTCCAAGTGTATCGGGCACTTTTCATAACAAGCCGAACAGTCATTTTTGAAACATGTATAAAATATGTCACTAAAGCAAAGCTTACTTAACTTTAAAAACAACAAATTCATTTCACATGATCACTCGAATGTGTTCTATTGAATTGAATTTGGTGATGAACGATGAGCTCGAGTATGCTGAGAATATAGAAACTTATTTACAATAATGCTTTTGTTTATTCATCAACAAATCTAGCCAGTAATGATCTTGTTTTCAAAGACAATAAAGATTTTAAATGTATAAATTATTCTCGTTGAAAGAAAATCAATTTGTCTTCTACTAATCATTTACTAGAAAAACAGGATTGTTCCTCGTTTTATATCTATTTTTATACAGTACAAATAAACTTGTACATAATGTAGTTGATCTATTTCGATTCAATGAATTTCATGTATGATTATAGAATAAATAAAGCAATTCGAGTTTCAATGAGAAAGCGAAAGAGAATAAATGAATTTGATGTGTCGAATACTTAGGATTTTTTTCTCTATACTCATTTCAACTATTCACATCTACAGTTTTCATAACCATTAGATTATTCATCGTCGTAGAAAAAAAACTTCCTTTAAGATATACTAGCTTTTACCAAGCTCACCAATTAAATATTATGATATGACTTTAAATTAGATCCGTCATTTACAGTATATTTTAGTAAGTAAAACAAGCAAATGATTAATTTTTCAGATCGAATATTCAGACACATTTTTCTCTTACTAAATTAATAGATGAAAAAATGATTATATGATTATTGGAGTAAAAGTTCTTCCGAAGATCATACTCGTCAATAAAACAATACTTTCGTCACTTGACCGTTTTTAAAAATTTCATGAATAATACATGAATTTGTCAACATTGCTCTTTGTTTCTCTTTTTCTTAATATCTATATAACAATGATTGGAAGAAGATTAACATTTATTTCTTTAGCGTACCATATTAGATTTACTTCGATATATTTTGTTTGAAGTTAATTTCTGTATAACGATTTTTAACAATGCTCATGTTTTTCTTTTGTATATATAAACTGTAGGATACTATCGATAAACTAACGTTCGATGTATTTTTTGCGTTATGAAAACATTTCAAGGAATTATAGTTTGATTTATATGAATAGTTGATCGGAAATAGTTTCTCATCATGTCAATTGGTTTCAACAAGTTTTTATTCATATTTGATTATGAATACAGAAAACAAAAAAAGAATTCTTCAATCAATATCATCATCATCATCATCGTTGTCGTCATCTTTAACACTCGCCATCAAATCATCTTGAAGAACACTCCATTTGACTGGCGTTGGCTTAGTTGTTGATTCCGCCTGAAATGAAATTTTTTGAATTTCATACAAAAAAAAAAGAAAATTTGTTTACCATCGTTGAATTCTTTTTCATAATTTTGCAAGACACTTCATCAGAATCGATTGTTTTCAACATGTCGAGAAATTCACCTTTATTAATAGTAGTATCCTTTCTATTTTTTTTCGTTGTTGCTGATGTTGAACTTTGTTGTTGTTTTCGAACTGTATTGAATAGTTGAACAATACCACGTGTAGCTATACGTTGTAATGTTCGTTCATATTCACGGCCACGTGTTATATCGAATGGTTCGTAGTTCATTTCATCCCATTCACGTCTCTAGAGAGAGTAACATAGATCAGTTTTTTTTCTAATGAAATTCCTATGAACTATATAATTACTCGTCGTTTTTTCGTACGTTCACTAAATGTTGGTTTAGGTTCGGTTTCTTGTGGTTTATCAACTATTTTCTTTGGACTTTTTGGATCGACACGTTCAACGACCTGTCCAGTTTCACCAACAATTTCGAAGACATTTTTTGGCAATGGCTTTTTTGTTTGTTTCTTTTTCTTTTTTATTTTCATAGAATTTTCTTCTAGAGTCATCTGAAAAACAAGCAGATGCAGAATACCACACTAAATTGAATGAAATGTGTAATGAATTATATTCACAAAAAAAAATGTTTTTTTTTATCGTATCTATATAAATTAATTTTTCTTTTCAAATTTTAATGAAGCAGAATTAACACAATGACGTGCTTGAACTATTTTTCCATTAGCATCTCGTAATCCTTCACCTTCGAAGACGTGACCTAAAATATGAAAAATTAACAAACTATAGATGTAGTCAATCATGGAAACCATTTGAAAATCTTATATGACATAACCTCATATAAATATATCATACTTCGGGTCTAATTAGAATGAGCTGAGTATGATGGCTTAGCTTACTCTGTCATGGTCCTACTCATTACATGAGTAGAGGAAAAGTTTCACTCAAATATTTTTCGATTTTACTATTATACATTTCAATAAAGAAGACATGTAATTGGTTTTTGAATCATTTTTGATAGTAATAAAACAGAAGGATGCAGTTTTTACCATCGGAACGATCAGACTCTGGAGCAGAAATATGTTGGAAAAATGAAAATATTTTAAAGAATGTTGCCTGTACAAAACATTGAACTTGAGAAAAGAAGTCACTTCCCACAAATAGTTCACAAGGTGTAGCTTCAATTGACAATAGAATATTTCGAAGAAGCATCATGATCATCAGCTGAAATTTTTAGGTGATCCTATGAGTCACTAGCAATGTGTCTCAGAGCAAAATTGTAGAATTCAAGTTTTTGAATATCGGTTAAAAATTCAAGACATTTAGTCCTGTTTCCCAAGGAAAAGACAGAAGAAATGTAAGGGTTCATATAGCAGACATTAAATTACAATATAGATAGATTAATGTGATGAACATATCAACCTAGAGGAATAAGTTATCGATTTTCCCGAAATCTATCAAAAATATGCTCATGTCTCATCATGATATGATGGATTTAAGATCCTCAGCATGCCCTTTGTAACCGTGAAAATCGCTTTATTCTATTGTACTTCTGTCAATGGTTATCAAAAGAAATATCCATGCGTTTTCTTTTCTTGTAATAGATATTAGTTACATGAGAGATATGCTCATTTGAAAATTTTCAGGTCAGTAAATGGAACTCAGCAATTACCCCTCGAGATATATCATCATTTGAAAAAGTTGTCTATTTCAAGTGACTCTACCATTTGTACGAAATGACAGTACAAATATGATGTATCAATATCAACACAATTTTCTCTTCATTAAAATAACACAAGAGACAATCACACATCTTCAAAGTAGGTCTTTCGGCAAGAGAATTTTGTAGTCAAAGAACTATTTAGATTCTTCCTCATATTTTATGGGATGAAAGTATAAACTTGATCGAGAGATGTCAGTAACGATTATATGTTTATTCTGATGGAAGCAATATCCATGACGATCATAATTCATGATTTGATATCATGAGAGATGTAACGCAAAGACGTAGATATAATCTATGTCACATAGAAAATGATTTGCTCATTTAAGTTCTAGGACTATATAAGGGAATGATATTGAAAGATTTTCATTGATAAAAATAATCGAATTATACGAACCTAAATGACCATCACAATTACCACATAAAATTTCTTCTCGATAACCATCTTGATCTTTTTGACGACGAACCGATGTGCCTAATGATGAACTGAATGCTGGCCAACCGCAATGCGAATTAAACTTCGATGATGAACTAAATAAAGAATAATATAGGTCATGAGAAATTTCTATTTCATAAAATGTTTTATAATCGTTGGAAATAGTTTGTAACAGTGAAAATTAATCAGAATGATTCTCTTCGTCTGAATATTCATTCATTGAAAAATCTTCGAATGCTACTGAAATGGAATTCCAGAAAAAAACCTACTGAAGGCCATACAAAAAAGTATAGTTCAACATGGGTTATGAGCAGATATGAAAGTGTTTTAGTATTTCTAGAATCAAACAACAAGCATGCATCGAAGTGATCCTGCTGTTGTTAATCGATCTCATTCATCCGAATTTCGATGAAGAATTCTATTTCTTTTGGATTTCCCGGTATTTTCAAGCAGCAAGTATCCGAAAATAATCACTGAAATACGGTTGTAAGAGAAGAATAAATAAATGGAAGTATTTTTAAAAAATGATTATGTGTTCTAAAGCTGCTTTGGAAAAGTTTTTCCTATGTAAATAAATTTAGGAAGGTACATGCCCTACAAAGAATTGTCTACGCTGTTGAAAGAAAATTAAATCATAACTTTTTATATGCTTAAAATACTGCCGATTGGAACCAGTGTGAACGAGTGTTGTATTCTAAAATACTTTCATTCCATCGGAAAATAAACATATGCCATTCCAACTTACTCATAAAGTTCTTGTTCACAACCAGCACATTTATATGTTCCCGTTTCAAAGTGTTTATCATATTTACCGGTACCCGGATATTCTGTTTCTTTTTTACGTAATATTCGATATTCTTCATCAGTTAATTTTTGTTTCCATTCATTATCTGATAAGTTAACGGTTGGAGTTTTTGGTTGTTTTGTATTACTCGATGCTGAAGACATATTAAATCTACAATATTAACAAATTCTATGATGGCAGGCATGTCCCAAGCCGACCAACATTGAGTACTGAGGGCGTAGGGTGGAGGGGAGAGTGCAAAATTACTGTTGTTTACAAAACGTAAGATAATTTCGATTTCACATGAAAAAAACCGATCAGTTTTGATGATTGTGTGTGGGGCGGGGGAAGGGGGCGTCATACACTCCTTCGGTTGTAACACTCCTGCATGATGAAAGTCGATAGTAAAACAATAAATTACAGAATTTATTAAATAAATCACGGAAATGAATAAGCAAAAAACTGGAACAAAAATTTTAATTTTGAGCATTACAGAAAAATTGATTAAGCTTTATTGAAAACTAGATGCATCACCACTTGTATATGCTTGAATAAAAACCAATTGACATATAGTCTAGAAAGCAAAATACATATAATTGAACAGAATAGAAATAGTAGAGTGAAAAATAAGTAAAAATTGCAGTAATTATTCCATTGTAGACGTAAATCATGATTGTAAAAGGAATCATATAATTCCCTCAAGTCATCGTCTCGAGAAAAGAAGACTATTTTAGAAAACATTAAGTACTACTCATCGAAAAATCCATGATTTGATATACTATGTAAATATTCTTATGACATATTAGCTAGTAAAAGTTGCAGTCAATCTGATCATGTGAATCACTTTCTCATAGATATTTTGAACTTGGTGCTACCCTATGATTATTAGTAGAACCAATTAATTTTGTATCTCGAACAGAATCCATTCGAACAATTGAATTTTATAATAATCCTCGAAAGATTTTTCTTGCGGTGAAGTTCTTCGTCAAAACTCAGTTTCTAGATCCTACGATAGCGAACAAGATCAAAATTGGAATATTTCTGTAAACGTTGTGTAAATTACTTTTGTTTTCGTGATTTTTTACTATTCAGCAAGGAATGAATTCAATCAAATTTAACTAGATAACATATATTTTTCTCTAGAAATCGTCTGAAAGCTATAAATGTTTTTCTCATATTGAATTTAAACGATAAGAACACGTTGAAAATTCGTGCGTATTAGTGGACAGCTAAGTTGTTGATTTGATAAAAATAGTCAAGCGATCTTGTGTCGAGAAAAGAAATAAATAAAAATGTTAAATCCTACGAATATTTCTTTGTTTTCTGTATAAAATAGTTATATATTTTTTATGATAACACTCGTACTACGCGATTTCGACAACAAATGAAACGTTCATTCTTCATGTGACTTGAAAGTTGGAATTTTTAATTTCAGATTGATTATTACGTAATATAGAAGTTTTTCGATAAACAACGAGAATACTTTTCTTCTAATCGAATCTTCGTAAATATAATAAAAACAAAAATTTTGAATATAAGCTTCTCTTGATTAAAAATTGATCATAATCTATTATTTACCAATTAAGATTGTCGTCGTTTTTTTGCTGCATATCTTCTCAATAGACCCAATGAAGCGTAGCCTAAAAAGAATGTTTGTATATACCAACGACGTGTACTTTTAGCATCAATATTTAATTTTCTGCATAGGCGTCGAGCAACTATTGCTTCAAAAATATGTAATGAAATAGCCACCCAAAAAGTGTACACAAGTAAGTTGTGATGATTATATGCTAAATTTTTCGTAAATCGACCAAATAGGCCAAAATATTCATAAGGCGTTAAATTAGGCCAAAAAGCAAGGATAGCTAATTTTGATAGACCTCCTTCGCAAACCAGGTACCATAGCGGATTAGCTGCTTGAAAAAAAGAATCAGTCATCTTAAATAAAAGAACACAAAAGACAAGGTCTTCATCAGAATAACAAAAAACAAGAATAACAACTATAAATAGAAACAAAGGTTGATGTACTTCTTTTAACGAAAAAAAAAAACAACAAAGTACGAAGATAAGAATGAAATAAAATTGGCTTTGAAGACCGAAAGAAGAGACATACGCGTATATTTTCCTAAGATATGCAGATCACTTGGAATTTAATTTTATTCACCGAACACGATCTGTATTTCGATAACTACAATTATCACGTAAGGAATCATTATGTGTTTTGTATTCTATTGGACCTAAAATAAAAGTCGATTGATAATCTTAATCAAGAGTTCTACTTAACTGTGAAGGTTTTGTTTTTCTTATTCTAATTATTAAGATTTTAGCGTAATGAGTAGGAAATAATAACATAAAAGACGATGCGAACGTTGTTACTAATCATAGGGAGATCATATCAAGCTATTTACATACTACATAGTGTTTCACCATTAATGTATGTGACCTTTCAAATTAGTAGTTTGCAGTTCATATTCAAGAGCAACACATTATTCATTTATCTATGTTTGTATTCTAGCCCGAGAAACATGAAAGTGGTTCGAATTTTTCATCTCTCTACTTGGAAGTATTCTAGATAAATATAAAGAATAATATTTAGAGTTATCAGCTATTCGGTAATAGTAGTCTTAGGTCACAGAAGGTATTTGTAAGGGAATTGACTTTAACTTTTGTGCATAGAATTTCACAACGAAAATATCTAAGTTATATTTTTGTTAGATTCAATAAAAAATTTTCATACAGAAAATATTAAAGACAAGCATTTTTATATCTAAATAATTTTTTCTGAACAAAATTTTTATTTGTAGATGAGAGTTTCTCAGGAGAAGGGCACAGTTTCTTGGATGTATAATATTTTCTTCGCAATTTTACTTACAATCTTGTGGTAGACTAAGTACTTTTTTGATGGTTTCTTTTATTCTTTGTGTAACTAATTGATTACTAGCAGTTTTAGTCCATACACTAATAAGATCTTCTTGTGGTCGAATTGAACACACTACGCCGCATATTTCTTTTCCAACATTAAATTGTTCACCAATAATAGCCAAAACCAGTAGCTCCCATAGACGTGTCGATAGTCCTTTTTTTAATCGTAAAATCCATTTACCACCCAACCGATTGCCTTCTTCTTCCCACATTGGTTTCAAGTTTTCTTTAAATAAATGAATATCACTAAAAAATACAATCAATAAGAAGAACACTGATAATGTACATCTGTCTCTATCAAACCTATAGAATGGAAGTTCAGAGGGAAATTTCATATGATCATAATAAAACCAGAATTCTTCAATCGAACCAAAAGTACCTTAACACATATATAGAAGCAAATTTGCCAAAGTGAACAGATCAATAAAAAACATACGAACCAAGTTTTTTTAGACAAGAATCATAATTCACAGCACTATTTCGAAATGTAGTTGGCCGATGAGTATACCAAAATGTCCATCGACCTTCAAGTGAATGATTTTGATCGTCCTTAGGAGTCAAATTATCATCATCTTCGTCGTTTTTTAATGATGAATTTTCTATTTTATCATTTGTTTCTAATAGAATCTCTTCATCATTGATTGGATTCGTTGACATTATTAATACCAAATAGAAATAGTTGATAAAATTGATTGTTGGATCCTTCGTACCTTGCTAGTACGGATTACTGTAAAAGAAAACGAACATTCAACATAAAAACGGAACCTATCTTATTGGCAAAACGATCTTTACCACTCATACGATAACCATTGTACGCACTCATTTAGTAACTCCATCTATCGAATACAATCACATTACATATAATATATGGATAGCATATGCACAGTACAGCTAGAGCTAGGGCATATTATCCACCAAGAAATACCAATGCCGATGATTTACGCCCTCTGAAATAATCGGATTCGGCTGCAACAGGCAGTTAGGATCCATGAAAAGTCTGGTATTTAAGGGTAATAATAATCGGCCGAAGCCGAAGCAGAAGACCGAAGTTCTTGATTAGCTGTTTTAAAAATTTGACACCTGATGACATCTATTGTAACGAATCAATGCATTAGAAAACTTCGGTCTTCTGCTTCGGCAGATTATTATTACCCGGTATTTAACAGGAGAAAATCAGGAATCCAATAGTAATTGCCTGAAAATTGTCCAATCGGACTACTGCTTTTGTGTTCTATTGGTTTCTGTTTCCTACTTCTGAACCTGATCAATCTTTCAGAAAAAAAGAAAATATGATGTTTATTGGCAAAGTACGTGGAACACAAAAGTTTCTTTTTCCATCTAGGAATAGCTTTTAAGTGCAATCTAACTCTGACGAGCATCAAAATTACGAAGGCAATGACTGCTCTATGTGATCCCTTGAATAGATTTTTCAATTTGAGAACTATACACGAAACGTTTTAATAGAAATGAGGTATGACTACTGAATGAAATAACTGTGCCAAAAATAGTTTATGATTGATTAAATATGCCTATACGTAATGATAAGTCAACGAAGAGAAATGATGACTTGCTACCGATATAGTTGTATTCAAAATACATCAATAGCCAATGTATAAATCAACTCTAGAAATTCAGTCTAAATTGAAGTTGATGCTATGATTGATTACGTTGAGAAATAACGATAGTATAAGAGAAACGTACTATTAGCAAATTCTTCAACAGAATCTATCTATCGATGGACATGAACGCCATGTTTTTGAATATAATGTAATTAGTTTTACGTTATGTAAAACCCCTGTATTAAAGAATATTTAGAAACTACACGTTTGATCCTGCTTTATATTTAAATCAGTACATTTCCGTGGGCTCTAACATCGCCGAGAAACTATTTGTTTTTCTGAATCGTACTATGAAAATTATTTTACTATTTAATTTATTTATAATTCAATTGACTTATTTTACGAGGATATTGGTTTCACGGATGAACCGATCGTTGTTAACAAGAATTTCGATGATGATAGGTACTTTCAATCTTGCGTGCAGTGTTTCCAATAGCAGGTGTACTAAGCAGAAGTAAAATGTACAGAACATCTGCTGATTCTGATTTACACTTTGCTCTAAAAACCAAAGTGTACACAGTACATTTTGCAAAAACTATTTACAGTTTGATTCTAGAGCTTTGCCTACTGTATTAGATATTAGACTGTGACCTTTGAATTATTTTTTTTGTTCAAATTCATTTTCTTCTCGTGTTTTAAAAAATATTGTGTGGGATTATGAAACAGTATGTCTATTCATCATTTATTTTCAGGTGGACGCAAGGGGGTTGGAATGAGAGGCTTAGTTACATTGTTCTTAATCTCAATCACATTTTCACACTGATTGATGTGATTCGCATAGACAACATAGTGTGATGATGACGGCGCCGTGACTGAAATGAAGAAATACAGTTGGTCGAAAACTCCGAGAAAGCCTTAGCCAAATTTTTTCAGGCAGGTGATCCTTATATTTCTTTTACAGTCCTACTATCCCTTCTAATTTCTTTCTAAATCTTAGTTTATATTCATCACTGCAAAACGAGCAATACTTTTTGTGTTTTAGATTGAAAAAATTGGTTTCTGTACGCTTTGTACACTTTGGTGCCAAAAACAAAGTGTAAACGTACACATTGCTTACACAAGTAAAATGTACATGTACATTTTGTTTTAGATTTCCATTGGAAACACTGCTGGCGTGCCCTGATAAATCATTTTGCTCTTTTTTCCTGTCTAAACGTATATACTGACCTAGAGACAAAAGAAACAACACTATGAGAGCCGATGGATATTCTTCACTTGGAAAGTCAATAGTATTTTTTCGTATGCAAATCTGACACGCATCAACATTTCACTTTCGAAATAATGCATAAAAGCAATCGAACTCTAAAGTGATTCATATCACTCAAATTTGTCTAACAACTATCGGTTGCTTTTTTTCAAAGGCGTGATTATGATGTAGTATGTCAAACCAAAAGAGGATACATATTTACAAAGCATGCCAAAACTACCGGAATCAAAGTCTATTTTAGTGTACTTGCATACTGTTGGTACGCTCATGTATGAGCAAGCATTATTAGGTAGTGAAAAATCAGAAAATATCTCCACGTTTTAGATAATTTTAAAAAAGGTATAGATGGCAGTGCCATATTATTTATCATAGTACAATATCTGTTGAAGTGGTTTTCTTCTCGAAAAATGTTACATTTACTCTAATTGTCTAGTGTACTGAAATAGGATAAGTCTGTATAGTTGTTTATAGGGGGAACTGAATATAGTCCATGTTAGCATTGAATCACCTCAACAGTACAGCATACTACTACTCGTGGTACCTCAAAGTAACGTGCAATATCTCTAGTGACATGAATCATCACTATTTTCTGTAAAGAACCATCATCTGCTCACTAAAATGTTACCATGAAGCACTCACGTTTCTTTTTTCTACCAGTAACTCGTCGTATTTCTATTTGAGTTGTTCTACTGACACCTTTTTTTTCTTTCTTTCTACCAGCAGGTAAATGTTTCGATGTTTTTCAACACAAATTGCTAAGAATGACAAAAAGAAACACAAAAAAAACTATGAAATGAAATAATTACTTGTCGATCGTCTATTAGTTCAGAATTTAAAAGATTTCTATGCCGTACAAAATACTTTCGACGCTTGTTCTTGATCGCTTGGAAAAACTCATGTGTACAGATGGCGGTTGGCAAACCATTAGTCATGCTGCACATTTGACTGGTAATCACACTTTATTAGTTCAAAATGCTCCATCTGCGATTCAGTGTCTTCTGAAACGTCATCCACGTACGCGTTCACGTCTGCGTGTGGAAAATAATCGTTATTTGCTTGATATTCTTGAGTACAATGAGGAGCATCTCTCCTCTACTCTTTTCTTTTCGATCATGGATTCTAGCCAATATACATGGCAAGAATTTGTCGAACAACGTTGTAATCAAAATCCATATTCGAATAAAGGAACATTGATATTTCCAATGTTTCATTTCGTCATGCTCTACAATTCACAATCGTCCGACAATGATGAGCAATTTCATTTATTATTATTCGAAAATCATTGTGTTTCCGATGGTCGAAGTGGATTCGTTCTCATCAACGACTTTCTAACTTTAGCAACGTTAAATAAACTGAATCCTATGTCTGAACTGTTGAATGATGGCATTCTTCCATTAATTAGCGATATGATTCCTCGACCATTCGTTCCTGTCTATTCAATAATTCACAATCTAGCTAAATATGCTATCAAACGAGAATTTCGAAAATTAATTCGTCCACGAATTCCAATAAAACTCAATCCATTGCCTGATAATGAATCGACTTTCTTTCATGTACAGCAGTATTACATTAAATTTTTGTTCTCGTCGAGTACAACTAATCTGTATACTAAATTACATAAACAATGTCAATTGAATCAAGTGACAATAAATGGTCCGCTGTTCGCTTGTCTCTTATTAGCTGTTCATCATCTTTTTCCGACTAGGCATCATATGCGATTGGAACCGTTTCCAGTTGGTATGGCTTTTGACATGCGTTCGCGTTTGCCAAGATCACTTTTAACACAATCGTCAGTCGGATATTTTATTGGTGTCAGTGAAGTCAAACTGCATCGATCTCTTTCGATGCGATCTGCACACTTTTGGTCATTGGCAAAGCAATGTATGAAAAATACACTCGAGGAATTAAACCCAAGCGGTGTTCCGTTGGTTAGTAATCTTTTGGGTGACATTATTAAAGATGAAGCTAGTTTTGATCGAAGCTTCCGACAATCTCCTGATGGTCGCATTTCTGAATTGGCACTATCTAATATCGGTAGATATCCTTATCCGTGTGAATACGGTCATGGTGCAGTTCGTCTACGAGGCTTACACGTCATCAATAATTCCAGTACATATCGTACATCGAGTCTACTATTTGTTACATGTGCCGGTGATGGTCAATTGGATTTTTCCCTAGCCCATGAAATGGAGCACGATGATCGAGCAAAACAATTTCTCGACATCTATATTCGTCTGATCGAATGTTGTGCCGATGAGAAATATTGCTCACCCAAAACAACTCTGAATGGATTATTGCATATGGTAGCAGTACAGGAAAGTTGAAGACTAAAAATGACATGTGTTCAGTTTTTTTTCCATGAAATTAGCGTCCGATACTTCGCTCTTGCCTGATTAAATACAATTCTCTTCCTTGTCTTGACAGGTGCCCAACGAATCTCAGAAATGACAAAATATTTTATGGAATATTCAATCTCGAACTTCATGTTTTAGCAGAAATTCACATGTCTAGAGAGTGAAGTTCATTTTAAATCTCGCTGAAGAAAAGGCATAAGAGAGCGGAAGCACGTAAGAGATACATGACGATATTCCTCGAAAAAGTCAATTGACCTTAAACGCTTACGAAAAGCAGCCGGCAAAAGTAAAGTACTAGTTTCGTAGGACAGTGTGTCTTGGTGTTTGAGAACATTTTCTTCTGTTTCCAATTCGTTTCTTGTCGTGTATTTTTATTGTTTTTATGAAGTTGTTTTGATCAATATTCAACCACGAAGATCGTACGTCATCGAGTATTCACACTCAAGGAAACGTCAGCGTTCAAGAAAATGATCCCGTTCTTGCGTAATCCTGGGTTTGAAATCAGCAAGGTGCTGAGAATTCCACTTTGTTTTCCGGAATTCGATAAATAGTAAACTTTTTCATTCGAAATAATTGCATATTGTAAGTTGTTATCAGGCTGCTTGTATGAACTTACTTGAATTCATGATGATTACAAGGATTGTGTGTTTATCGCTTTTTGACATACTCTAAAGGTGTATGTCTACAAGGAATCACTGAAAATGACTTCACTTTCAGAAATAGTTATCCTTAAAAATGCTTCGCTGCCAAATCAGCTAGATCAATCGTTATAGAGGAGTTGCTTACAAATATGTATCCATGTTTGAAGCCCATGTATGCTATTGAATTCTCACACAAGTGTGCGTTGATGCTTTGTATGCCATAAAATAGAATATTGGACTTAAATCTAAACATGAGGCATGTATTTCTTGCACGCATGTGCTCCTATATATCATCGAAAATCGAATGAGATGTTTTTTCATAGATAGTAATCAATGACGTCTCATTTACTTTTTTAATCCATGGATTATTTACGTATATTTGCCAATCTTTTATGATTATAAATGTATGCCTATCATGATGAAATACGAAAAGATGGAGTCTAAGTGTTCATATCTTGAGATATTTCTAATTTCAGATATTCTGTAAAGTTTTTCATAATTGACATTCAATATCATTGAACAAGATGCAAAATTTTCGTCGCTGGACTTCTTTACTATCAACACAAAGCTATCGCATACAGTCAATCAAGTTTTCAACGCAACAAATATCACTAGAAATAAATAATAGTGATTCAAAGTTTTCTCAAAATACTATAGAGAATTCAGATCTTGTTCTAGGATTAATTGAGCCATATTCAAGCAAGAAAAGTATTCATTTCAGTGATCATTTGATAACTACATCTTCTGAATCTAAAGATCGAAATGAGATGCAGCACAATTCTTTTACGAATCGTGTTGGTGATCAAGGTGTTTGGATTATTGGCTCCTTGATCAATAGAAAACCGAAACGTATCGATACACATCACCATATCGTTCCCGACTTTTATGCACAAGCTGTACAAGAAACTGGTGGAGATCCACAGGCTGGGCAACTCCAAAATGGTCTCTTCAGCAGACAAAACGCAGTATGTCACTCTTAGGTGTAGAAATGGCCTTTGTCTCAATTACGGCACCAGGCACTAAGATCTATGAAGGTAATAAGGAAAAGGGTAGAGTTCTAGCAAGAAAACTCAATGAATACTCAGCAAATCTGATAAAGAATAACTCAGATATGCTTGGATTCTTCGCTTCACTACCACCATTAACTGATGTCGAAGGCGCCATAACTGAAATTGACTATGCTCATTCAGTTCTCAAAGCAGATGGATTTACATTATTTACGAGCTATGATCATGATAAATACTTAGGTCATGCCTTGTTTCAACCGATCTGGTCAAAATTAAACGAAATAAAACCGGTCATTTTTATTCATCCGAGTCTAGCTCCTACGACAAGAGTCAATCGTTATATGCCACAACCATTCGCCGATTATCCTCATGAAACAACTCGAACAGCATCAGACCTTGTCCTCAGTGGTACACGTGCTGCATTTCCAAATATCAATATAATCCTATCGCATGCTGGTGGTACGCTTCCATTTCTTGCACAACGTCTCGCAGGAGCAGGACTTATTCGATCTTTGGCTTGTCCTCGTGGACCTCGACAAATTTTATCCGATTTTCGATCATTTTACTATGACATCGCATTATCATCGAGTGCAGTTCAACTCAAAGCACTGATAGAATTTGCGGATCCTTCCAAAATCATATATGGGAGTGATGTTCCATATGCTGCATTACCATTATCACTTTATATGACCAAATGCTTCGACAACTTTTTCAGCAAACATTCGAACAAGGGCAAGCAAAAGGATTTGTGGCGTAACATAAACAGAAACAATGCAAAAGCTTTATTTCCTCAGAAGATCAAAGATTGATTGAAAATTATTGGTTGTTTGCTTTTCAAGTTGTTCCTACTTCATATACTGATATTAGAATCATATTATTAAATTCGAAAACATTTCTTCAAAATATAGTACAACATCAAAACGAAAAGACTGATGCAATGCAAGTTGAGTCGGTTTTCGCAGTACTCATCGCTGCTCGTTATATATTAATCATCGACCACTTAAATAATAACAGAGACTTACACAGGTGATACTCTCTATCTATCAGTAGTGTATTATCCTATGTCAATGGATCCAAGATTCGTTATCAATGTCAGGGACATGTAAGATTCTTTTTATTACTGCTTTTGTTTTTGGTAGATGAGAAAAATTTGTATCAATTTATTTGTTGAACTTCGTCAGAGTCTTTATACGATATTTCAATTCTCGAAAGAATGATAAAAGGAAGTTGATATCTATAAGAATTACCGTAATTATCTCGTTTATAGCGATCCAAATATATTATCTGTTAGAGATACCAATATACTGGTGGTCTATAAAATTGTTTTTTGACTCAACTTAAAGCAGTTATATCGAACTTTCCTCTTGTATAATCATGTATCGAAAAGCATAGGATAGATAGCTGTTATGCTCAATAAGTTCATTAATTAAAAAGAATCGATAAGTCATTTACTTCAATTTTCATGATATCGAATCATTTAGTTACAGTTATATTCATTTATTCCTTACGGTACTCGTAAGTAGTATCCAACAACAGAACATTGATATGAGAACACCCTCGATGTTAAGAATTAGTTGTTTGCACTCTTATGTATGTTTTACAGATTGGGATTGTATACATGCGAATTCGATCAGACCTTAAAATTCTTTTCTTGATTTTCTAATCGACAACAGCCAACAGTGAGACGTTATGTTGAACATGCCATGCTTGCTTCAGATAATTTGTTACAACAAATCGATGAACTGAGTTCCAGCCTATTTAAATTATAGTAGTAACAGAGAAAATACGAAATGAATATGCAGACATAACAATGTTTGTCTACCCATGAAATGCTTTTTAATTGAAAAACTTAACGCTATGAAAAATAATGGAATTTAACTAATTCGTTCTTGGTTAAATATGAATAGCATTTGTTAGAGATGTTTGGAAGATGACTATTTATTCACTCTTGCAATACCATCACTGGAACTATACTATACCACATTAGTAGTACAGTTAAACATGCTTTCGAATAGAAACATAATGTATCGCAAAGTGTGCTGAGTGACTTTGTCTGAAACTTCTTTAACTATATCTTCGGTATGAGTTGAGTAGATATCTTGTAGTTGAGAATGAATAGAGAAATATCAGTTTGGTTTGATTGCATTGAATTTAAATCGAGCTACACGAGCCGTTTTAATGTAGCTCAAATATTTCATCTCAGATTTTCTAGTTTACATATCATAGTGATTCTATATAATTCATACAAGAACGATGTCAACATGTTTGATGGAATTCGACACGTACCATGCGATATAATGGAATTGCAATGTAGTAACATTCGTTCACTTCTGTTTCTTTCTTTTCGTTTCGTTTACGTTACTGTCCTAGCAAGACGCTAAAGTATACATATACATATATGTATTGTTTCTTTCGTTCTTTGATCTTTCTTGATCTCAACATAGATATTCGTTATTGTTGATCAAGGTCAAAAAAACATTATATTTGGCCTCGACCTTTCTCTCTATTACGTAATAAGATTGTCTATTACGTAGTATATATATATACTCGATTTGGAAATAAAAGTATTGTTTTTTCGTATTAACTTCAATACGTGACAGGAATATAAATATATATATATATTTCTCATGACAACTTGAACAACTACCGTTCAAAATTTACCAGTGATCAAAAGCATTATAATATATGCATAGAAAAAAAAATCACTCGTTTATAATCGATACCAATCTATTATTTAGTTGATAGCATATTTACAATGTTGTCATTTTACAATGAAAAAACTAAGATACTTACGATTAGATGTGTTTATAAAAATCTGAATCATTCTATTTATTATACCATAAACGCGAACAACGAACATGATATAGTCTTATAATTTAATATTTGAAAAATTTTCTTCGACATCCTTGTGCCATGCGGCAATGAATTTATCTTTGATTTCAGGTGCAATACGAAAAGCTATCTCAGCGCCGTCGCGATCTCTTGGTAACCATTGATTGGCGTTTCTCGTCGGATTTAGACGAAATACACGAAAATATAGTCGAGCTGTCCATGGTGTATAGAAACGACATTTATCAGTGTAACCGAAATCTACGAGTAGTGCCCAATCGTAACGAAAATTCGAATTGACAGTTACTTCATTAGGAAATGGCCCTAGATTAGGTAATAGACGTTCGTGTACTAGCTTTCTTTTTAACATGTCAGTAGTTGCCACGCATGGTTCCAAGAATTTTGGATCACGTGCTCGAATAATTGACCGACGAATCGTTTTAGCAATACCAGACAAAGACAACGGATCATCAAAATTTTCAGATGACAAGATAATAACAGCATCAGAAACAAGTCCAACTGGAGCAATCGAGTTACATACACCACGAAAGTTTATGGCTGTATTTGTACGTAGAATACGATGTTGATCATCATTTTCGTAACAATGCTTATTGAGTAGTAAAATGATATACGAAGTGAGAGCATCTTGCAAAGTTACTGTACTACTACCAGCTAATTCACGTAGTCGAGAGAGTTGTTCACCTGAAAAATGTAAGTTAAGTTGTTCATGGGTTTCTTCTCTGCTCACGAACAATTGAATCATCTCTCTGAATGGTTTAGCATTGTTCAATTCTTTTAGTAATGGCGATAGGGATTCATCAGCTTCTTCTTCTCGCCATAAGCGTCTCTCAAAAATTGGAAACGGTTTCAAAGGTTGCAATTGTTGATACAAACGTGAAAGTGTAATCAAAAAACTCAAATTCGATGCAGCATCGCCTAGAACATGCGCCCAGCTTGTACTTAATACCCATTCATCACTTTTTACGATGTGTATCAGTTTCAAACGTAACAAAGGTTCTTGGTTAGAACTCTCGATCAATTTCATAGTTTGTACACCGTCAATAAATGGTATAAGCGAGTACTTCGTTATATCAATAACCACATTATCGTTAAGAGGCCATTGCTCTTGTTGACTATCTTCTACGAATGTAACAGGAATGCCATTGTCTGACATGTCAATGAAATAGTGACCGCCTTCGAGAGCAAGAAAACGACCAGCAACAAGAGGCCATAATGAAAGCGTACGACTGAGAGCATCTCTGAAACGATCGATATCTAATGCGGCTGGATAAACGAAAATATTATCAATACGTGGTATAATTGACAAATCGAGACCAGAAAGTTCGATGCGACGATTGTTACCCGTCGGTGGCGTCGGAAGAACAAACCAAGTCGTCATAAGTGAAATCTAATTAAAAATTAACATAGACTTGAGTATGACAAGAATTGAAATGTGGAGGAAGAAGAGATTAAAAATAATCGAAATTTATTATTTGCATACTAATCTTCAATTTATCGAAGAACGGTTCTGTATTGTATTTTTTCGCTATTTGTTTTAATGACGATAAAAACATGACAGATTCACACCATCAGTGTCTTTGTGGCTACAACAATCCTTCTGTATAGTCATTGTTCGTATTTATCTACGTTATATACCTAGCATGGGATTATATTGTATTTAATATTTATTTATTACATAGCTACAGAACAAGAAAACAAAATAAGCAGAGAAAAGAGTAACACAAAAGAAATAGAACAGAAAGACCAACATGAGATAATTTATTATTTTTGTGCTAACACGGTAGATTCTTTAGCTAAATCGTTCTTGGCAGAACACAGTTAAAAAATCTGCATAGTAAGTTAAAAATTTTTGAATAACATCTAGCACATGATGTTAATCTAAAATATCGTGGATTTTTGTCTCTGTGATGTGCAGCACATCAGAGAATAGTATAATGTCAATCGATCTATCTAACTACTGTACTGCTAGCCACATAGAGTACTATTACTACTACTGATAAATATTAAGAGCATAATCCAATAGAGGAAAAGCATTGAAGAGGACGCTTGCTACACAGATTGTTTCGATGAATAGTTCACAATATATTTTTATAACTATTATGTAGCTCATCGATAAGACGTGTTTTTTTTGTAATTATTCGTAAATTACATTCATTGAAACAAATACTATCAATCTATGATTGTTGTGATTACATAAAATAAAGAATAATCATATCGTTTGAATGTCATATATTATTTGTTTCGCTCAAAGATTCATTAGAAAACCCTTAATTACAAACATTATTCACATCAAGTTCCTTGCATAAATATTTTCATGAATCATTTATTATTCTCTAATAAAATGATACATTGGATAGTTATGATTGATTAGAGCAAATATTTAGCTCTATTTTAGATAGAATAGTTTTAGAATATTGATTTTTTACATAAATAATCAATGGATAGCTGTGTTGTATATTATGAGTGTATAAAATGTATTTATTCTATTTTGTATATTACATATTATTATAATATTCTTAGCTGTTCTATAGATCATTTTTTAAATCTAAATAACTTCTTAAATTTTTAACTATTCAATTTATTGTAGAACATAAGAATATTTAAAGATTTGAAGACATGCATTGATGTAATACATGCTCAAATATGAATTTCAATGCGTGATATGACTGCTGCAAGTTTAATAATATTTGAGAAAACTTAGATGTGTATTTAAGCAGTAGCATACGTCAGATGACTATGCTACTACCAAACTTGATCTCGATTTATAACGTAAACAAGATTGATAAGCTTCTGTAAATAACACTGTATTGATATTTTCGAAGTTCATTATGAAATCAATTTTTCAATTAGAAGTCGTCACTGTTTTAGAGTCCTGCAGGTTACGACTTTTTTGTAACATAAACCTAACCTACCGAATAACTTCGTACCCTAATCTTAACCTAACCTACTGACTTCGTGACCTTAACCTGTCCTATCACAGAGATTTTTCATCTTACAACCTATCATACTCTTGGAGTTTCAAGTTCACGGAAAAGTCAGTATGAAGTTATTCTTCAATATGTTTCAGCATATTTTATTGATTTTTCAACGAAAGTGAAATACAAGATTTTTAAATATTTCGAAAGTTTCTGAAAAATAAAACATCATTAACGCAACATCATTGCTTTAGTTAGGTTTTCTCTTCTTTTTGACAAAAAAGACGTCAGAAACATAGGCGACGGAGCCATCAGGCTAGGAGGGGCTCAAGCCTCCCGTTAAAAAGATATGGGGAGGCTTTGTGAGGCTCAAATATTTGAAAAAAAAATACAGATTTCATCGTGATTCTATGTTTGATAAGCGAAAGCGGTTAGAAAAGGCGACGCTTATTTTTCTCCTAAGTTATGTGCCACCTGATCCTGAGTGGCAGGCGCATACGTTTGTATGTTTTTGAATGATCTTCGCTCATTAACTCTAGCGACTACTTTATGAAGATAAAGGGAAGTAGTTAGGATACACTTATGATGTCGTCGTGTTTTTATTTATCATTAAAATTTGTATCATTTTCTGTATGTTACTTTTGAAAGATTTTGAAATGATAAGCAAACAGTAAGATTCGTGAAAAAAATAAATGCCGACACCGACATCAACAAAACAGCTTCAACTTACATCTTTTTTTGAAAACGAAAAACAAAACGAATGAAACTGCTAGAATTCATCCGGATAGTTCAAATAATTCATCAATTCATTTATCTAATGATCGTGAAAATGTGAATTCAGCTCAAGAATTTATGTCACCAGAACTGGTAGAAGTTTCTACTTTCAACAATTTCGCAACAACTCTTTTATCATGTCCTTATTCCTCAGATGCATAAAGGAAAACTAGATCAGTTAGACTCGAACAGCATTTGTTATGATTTTCCTTGAAAAACATCGAAATCGAAAATCCTGTTTTCGGGTATGAACAATAGTTTTTGTGCTTATGACTATTTCATGCGCTTTAGTCAATGATTAAGATTGTTCATGCTTATGTTGATAATGAAATAAAAATTTTTTATAGTGTAGTAGAATTTTCGATTGTTCCGAGGGCGTGCAAATGAGTCAGTGCAGAGCATTTTCTGATTGAAAGTTGTGACAACGAAATTTAAAACTCTGTTTTGTCTCATAATGTCGACTTTCTATCGTTATTCTCAAACAAATGTGAGCCCCTCTAAGTTAGAAAGGTTTCTCCGTCTATGGTTAGAAACTTATATTAAGTTCGACTTTGTAAAAGTTATATCTATGTGAACTCATCCTTAATTTTACTCCTATACATTTTTTAGTAACCTTACCCTAACCTAACCTAACCTGTCCTATAGGTTAGGACAGGTTAGGTAGGTTAAGATTAACCTCCAGGGCTCTACACTGTTTCTACAAAACTTTCATACATTAAATAAGTATGCTCTAATTTAACACTTCATTTATCGCACAAATATTACAAGTATTATGGAGCGATTCAATCTGTTATTAGAAATACAAGCATTCACACATGCATGAAAATTCTACAGGCGCGTAAATCATTCTTACTTCGTTTATTTTTCAACCCATATACACCAAATTTTAACTCTTGTTCTATCTTTCAGTACGCATTCACACATTTACAATGAAAACAAATGATTTGTTTAAAAAGTTCGAATAGGCAGAGTCACATCATCATTAACTGTGCAACTTATTGTATTTTGCCTAGAATTCAAATATACTACAGTGATATTAGAATTAGGATGTTGCTGAATAGTAAATACTGAAGTCGTTTTTTATACTTTCTAGAAAAGGAAAATGCTCTATGAAGCTTTCCATTCATATCTTTGTTTCAATTTATTGTTTATATTCAGTATATGAGTATGATCGGCCTAGAACGATTGCAAACAATTTTGAATTCAAATCTGAATTTTGATGTAAAACATGTTTTAAAAGAATACCAAAATTCGTGTAAAACTATTCGTTTGTTCACTGAAACAGAGAAAAATTCGACAATTCCAATGTAGCGCTAGCATTAGTAAATAATGATATTTACTAATTAAGCTCCAGTAACAATCAATCCTATAAAGTTTCTTCATCAAGTCTCGATCCTCAAAATACTCTTCTATTGTTTTTTAAAAACACGAGTTCTTGGAGAATTCATAATGTTGAAAACAGGAAATCTGCATTTAATGAAAGGTGTTGTGTGATATCATTTAGACTATGTATTACCTAATACTGTTGAAAACAATAACACAAAATCAGTGTTCTTCCCAACGTTGCAGTTACGTGTTTAGTATGCATTTCATATATTAATATTAGCTAAAAATAAATTGTCAAGTTCCGAGTATTATATATGTTCATGTAACTTTTGATATTACTATATAAAGCGATATACAAGAAAATTAGAATCTGTGAAAACTCTATTTTTTGATTTTATTAATTCATGTTAATTACAGTACACTGCATTCTTCTTTCGCAAACATACTATTCGCATTTTCAACTACGCTTAGTATAGATCTCCATGAGCGAATTTCTAGTTTTCATTCTATTTTGGACGAAAATCCTAGGTAAAAAAAAAGAAAACGTTCAAGTGAGTGAAATGGAAAAAATCAGTTCTATATTCATACTTTCTTTCTCCCTTTTCAAATAATAGTTAAATTTTTTTCATCTGCTTAATGTGACCGTGCCTATGTGAAGATATCGATAAAAATGAATGCACGTTAAATGATGTTTACTTTTCTTGTTAGAATATTTGTGTAATGATGTTAGGAAGAGAATATCGAAACATTGTCAATGGTATCGATTTCGTCGGATAAAAAGCATTTTGTTGTTCCTGTTCATGTTTTACATATATCATGCAAAAAACAAACTCATAGAAAAAGGACAATCAGAAACTTGAAAATATATAATATTTGATTTGACTTGATAGTTCAGGAAATAAATCTGTAGATAATATTAACACTCACCAACTACTTCGAACATCAATCCATCATTTATTAACATTTGAAGACGATAAACCATGAATTCAATATATTGATGGTCTATCCGATGACCTTATGCTAATGGACAACTCAGTCAAGCTATCGTTCTGGAAGTTCCAGGTCTTCAAAAAATTATACCTATTTATGTATAATGTATGGATAACACAGTCTATGAACGATGATGGGTTTAACATTTTAGCAGAGTTAACATATTTGAGTTTATCCTTTATTTAGTATAGGAATAATTCTATTGACTTCGAACGAAGTACTCATGTTTTGTATAGGTGAAAACAATGTCATCGTTCGATTGGATGAACTCATCGCACGAATACATTCTGATCAAATTCAACGTCAACGTCATAAAATCGAAAAATATGTAGCAATCCATTTTTATGCATAGAGAATTCATCATTATGAACAATTGATTCATTGTCATTTGCATTCGAACGGTATCAATACATAGATATTTAAGTCATCTATGTAAACAATAGTAGAAAAACAATGTCAATGAACTACATATTGGATTATTCATCTAGCTGTGCATTATGGTAGTACACCCACAGGAATATTTTCTCTATCGATTATTGAATAAAGTGCTACATGCACAGAACGTTGATCTATCATTTTTATTACAAGTTTTTATTTTTGATACTGCGCGAAAATAAAAAAAACGGTATCTATCTATAATCGATTTTAGTTTATCGAGTACACTAAATATTTAAAGATGAAGTTGAACTATTGAGAAATTCTGTCCGAGAATTCCTGATAATGAATGAATCTCTTTCAGCAAGTCGTTTTTCAACAAAGAGCACGAGCATTTTTATGATTTAAATAAACTTACAGATATATTTGAAGTGGATGTTTCTTGAAATCGATGTTGATGCTAAATTAAACAATTCAGTACCATCGTTTCACTCAGCTACTTTTCAAAGAGTGTGAGAGTGGAATTCGAGAAGATACACAAATACTCACGCCTGATTTCACCCCTTTCTCAAGAGATAGAGAAGGGGTCTGGATCAAAAGCAATATTCAGTTGCAAATCGCTCTCGAATCGAGACTATCTGTATCATGTGTAGACTGTAATGATTTATGAACACTCGGAAAAGAGTTCGTACTTATAGCATGATTCTTATTGAGATATTTGATTTTTATCGCATATTAGTAGCAGAACATTGTAGTGCCCTTCAGGTTCACCTAAAAAGTGCACTTTCGAATTTCGACTCGAAACTTTGCGTTAAGAAAGGTCTCATTGAGAGTGCATGACAAATGTCAGTGATATTATTACTGAGATTTTCGACATACATTTATCAAAGACAAGGCAGGCAAGTAAATAGATATATTCCTCTCTCGTTGGAAAATGTTTTCTGTCTACCAGCATTGATGTTATTTTTTCTCTCCAATGAATCTAAATAGATAATCGGGTTCGGGAAATCTGCATCTTGTTACGAAACTTCATGATTTCCCAGGCAAGCAAAAGACGGGTAAAAAGTCTAGTCGAATTTCTAGTCATGACGGAGCGACCTGTCTCGTCTTTTTCTCAAAACCGACTGGAATATGACTAGTCTGCAATCATTAGAGTCTACATCTCACGTCAAGAACACATGACCGATGCGCGTCATTCTGTTGAATATGACTAGTCTTTTTCTCAAAACAGACTAGACTTGTTGTACCCTCCTGTTGCCCGTCCAAAAACGTGCTAAACTGAAAAAAATCAGAGCATCCACGGTTCTGTATGTCATCAGTGGTAGCTGTATGTACTAGTTGAGTCCGGACTAGTCTAAATGATAGGAATATACTGCTAAATGTTAGATTCGAACATACAATCAATATATCACTTACCCATAGTTTAGCCGATTGAACTATATGATCAAATTAAAAATTCCTACATATCAGTAGTCATCGAAAGATGCTATTTAATAGAATTTTACTCATAGTTGCAATTGTTAATATGAATAAAAATTACTTTCACAGAATGAGAATTACTCAGACCAAATGAAATAATTTTAAATTTTATTTCGATGGAGTAAGTCCAATTTTTTTCTCCGTTGCTAAAAAAAGTGCATGGAGTCGATTTGCATTAAAAATATCTCATTGTTGTTAAATTAAAATATTAATTAAAAATAGCTTTAAATTAATAGATATAATTTTTTTCGATAACAATCCAAGTTTATTTTTGATTTCAATTTTTGCAATCGAAATTTAAAGATAAATTGAATTTCTTTGGTTCAATTTATCATTATTAAAATCCATGTTACCAAGAATTCAATTTAAGATACATTAGTATTCGATACAAAACATTTCAGGTTTCATATATTTATTTTTTGAATTTATTTTATGCATATTAATTTATTTTCGACGATGAAGATTGATAATTGTCGTTTAGAACTAAGTATTGTATTTCGTAATTTAATCTCACTCTTTTTTCGCTCCAATGTACTCAAGTATTTTAAGTATAGATAATTGCAAATTCGCTTTTATTCTTATACTGATTATAGCTATAGTAAAAATAAATTCTGATAAAATTTTGCATGCATGCTCAAATTCGATTGTATAATTGTTGCTAATTTTCATGACCATATGATGTGAAAGAGCACGTTTAACCATCAGTTATAAAGAGAAAAAACTATTTCCTATTTAACTATATGATTTCACATAGTGGACTTGCAAAGATCTAAATATCAAGGCGTTGCATATTTTTACAGTATTTTTTAATTTATCTTCTCAATAATTGTGAGTGTTGACCCTTACTTGAAACCTATAACGGTATGATTACTATTCCAGCACCCACTTCACATCCTAAATTCTCTTGATTATGCACTAATCATACTAAACAAGGATAAAGATACTAAAAAGCTTCCGTATATTACTCGCTCTTTAGTCTAGTTCGATTGATAGTAGTCGAAATGAGAACTTCTGATAAATAAACCAAGAGAAACGGATCTTTTAAAAATTCCAGGCTGTTTTAGACTAAATTAGTCAGCAGTTTCTAGGAAATGCAGTAGTAATGAAAATCATACAAAACAGTTCTAATTAGTCAGCATATTATTAGAAGACATTTCAGCCTAATTAAGACTTTTTCCAACTAGTTTTAATTATATGTCAGATAAATCGCTGTCAGGCTACTTTTTAGACAACCGCCATCGACGCTAGTCTTTGTCTAGCATCTGCTTTGCCGTCTGAATATCCGTCAGGCATCATATACTGTCGGGTAGCATGTTCGAATCCACCATTCTTCACCATTCCTTTCTCCTTTTTCTAATATGCAGACTAGTCAGGGGTCATTAAGGAGATTAAGCGGACTGGACATGACGGGTATTACGAATTTTTCGACTAGTCTAGACGCAGTTGTCAGACATTTTGTCTACAAGCAGCCCGTCTTGATGGGTAAGCTAGATGTTTCAGACGAGACCTGGCAAGTAGTGTTGACGCTTCAGACTAGTCAAGTTGGGCGTCCTTCCTATTTTTTTGTTTGCCTGGGTTTGAGTCGGAACTATTTGAAAAAAAATTTGGAATGAAGACACCGACTAAGTAAGAACAAAATTTTAGAAAATTTATTTTTAAATGGAACAATACATATATTCTGTCTCAAACACCCGTGCCCATTGGAAATTCATAGCCACAACCTCATCACTTCAGTGGCCTCTACAGCTTGCTCGATGTCGTGATGGTTAAGGCACGGGTGTTTGAGAAAATACATGTATTTTTCCATGTAAAAATAAATTTTCTGAAATTTTGTTCTTACTTAGTCGGTGTCTTCATTCCAAAATTTTTTCAAAAAGTTCCGACTCAAAATCATGAAGTTTCGTAACAAGATGCAGATTTCCCGAACCCGATTATCTATTTAGATTCATTGGAGAGAAAAAATAACATCAATGCTGGTAGACAGAAAACATTTTCCAACGAGAGAGGAATATATCTATTTACTTGCCTGCCTTGTCTTTGATAAATGTATGTCGAAAATCTCAGTAATAATATCACTGACATTTGTCATGCACTCTCAATGAGACCTTTCTTAACGCAAAGTTTCGAGTCGAAATTCGAAAGTGCACTTTTTAGGTGAACCTGAAGGGCACTACAATGTTCTGCTACTAATATGCGATAAAAATCAAATATCTCGATAAGAATAGAATGATGCATCTACTGAATATAGATTACGACACGTTCTATCAAACGATTAATTTAAACTACCACAAAATCCAGCTAACTAACTGGTCATTGTAGCTCAGTAGCTATTTTTCACTGTAGTGATGCTAAGTTGTTTATCTTATGTATTGTAACCTATAAAAATTCATGAAGTCCAAATGATCGACCGTACATAGTAACCCCATTAAATTGTATAACTACATAATAAATAACAGATATAACTAGATCCTTTTAAAACATAGATTTTATTTATATGTATAGTTAATGATATTTTTCACATATTTTACGTACGTTAGGAGTACCTGTTATTTACTTCACACTCGCTATAGAGCTGGATCCATGATAGGCTTAAATTCACGACCATATCATAGCTTCAAGTTAGCTTGGAAACTGATTCAAATCTTCGATTTGTTACATGACTGTCCACTGTGTCTTCTTCACCGGCATTCATCGATAAGAAGAATCTGTTGAGCATGCAAAACTTAGCATTATGTAAGTATGCACCGAGAATGTATGTCTTTACCACTCTCACTTCAATTCACGAGACAACAGATGCAAAGATAGTTACAGTCATTTAAGTCCCTTTTCGTTTCATAACGTCGATTTTGCATCAGTATTTTTCAAGGTTTGAAAGAGAAAACTTAATGCTGAGAAGATCGCCAAATGTCGATTTCTGTGTTGTCTTACACTTTATTGACGGAGACAGATGCATTCTTTTCTTATTATTACTTCTGTTCTTCGAAACGATAATAGGCACGCGCTTTGCCTTCACTACCAGCTTCTTTGAATTAAATACGGCCAACTTGATGAAGATTTCTTTCTACACTATTACTTTTCTCCTAAGATTTCTTGCCACTGGAGGTAGGTAATCTCTTACTCGATGGTATCGCATATTTACTAATAAAAAATCTAGTAAAAGATTGATGCTTACGACTTTAAAAAACTGATAAATGTGTGAAAATGTTTTGATTCTATCGAGGATTATTGCCTTCTCGTGTTTGTCCACAATAGTTTTTTCACTAACTCGTATCAAGCAACTCTGAAAAGGAGAAAATTAAAGTTAAAAAAAGCATCACAGTTTTATGCTAAATCCGCTCTAGTATTTACATGAAAGGTTCAAGTCTTTTATGTGGCACTGTTTTTCTGATAAGTATAATTATAGCCCACTTTCTTATTAAGATCTTGGAACTGATGCACGTACATCTAGTGTCTCCTTCATAATTTTACAGTTCATTCTCAACGTTCCGTTAATTCTAAAAGATTATACCTAAGAAATGTTTTAAACAATAAAGCGCATTTCCTATAGAACTATTCTTATAGTTTACCGTTTGTTGACAGATTTTTTGAGAGATAATACCAGGCTCGTTTTGAATATGTTGTAGCATTTTTCGAGTGACGCCTGAAACACCCTACCCAGGTCGAACGATAGGGACCGTTGAGTGGACACAGTTATACGGACCGTAACATCATTAAAATAGGCCCGTATACGGCCGTATTTTCACAGTATACGGCTCCGGATACGGTACTATCTCTGGGCACAGTAATAAAGGATCTTATACTGTGAAAATACGGCCGTATACGGGCCTATTTTAATGATGTTACGGTCCGTATAACTGCGTCCACTCAACGGTCCGTAACGCATATCTGTTTTGATGAACCTGGGTAGTTATGTTTTTTGAAACTTTCGTTCCCAGGAGATTCATTCCGAAAACTGAATCAGATCAGAACCAGTCTGATCCAGTATCAGATTCAATCACCTAGGTTCTGATAGTACAGAATTCACAAGAATATTCTTTTGCTGGACGTCAAGAAGATCGAAAAAGTATTTTGAACAAAAGTTTTCCGAATATGACCTCAAAATGAAAGGTCTCATTGAACGGTTGCACTGCAACGTTACTTTAATTATAATTGAAAGTTTAAAGTGAAACATTTTACACTGTAATACTTTCTTACAGTTTTTTTAAAGTTAAAGTGCCACCCCTATTCACATTATAAGAAGGTTTTGGAGAAAAAAGTGTAGAATTGTAGACTATGGATGAGATTTGATATGTTTTAATCTTCTAAAACATAAAATTCAAGAAGTTAAAAATTTTAAATCCTATATATTCGTTGTATCTCGAAAACTTCCTAGTAAAGTGGAAAATCAAGACACAATGTATTCCATGAAGTTCAATTCTGCACTTTTTTTGTTCTTGACACTTTCGGTTAGATTTTATTTTAGGTGTCATATTCTGCAACGATAAGAGATATGGCAAAATACAGCAGAGTGACATTTCCCCTTAGAAAAACTTGTTCACATCATCCAGTAAACGTTTTTACAAAGCTAAGGACATTTCGCTATAGGCTACTGGGTATGTAGATAATCTGCTGATGTAAGTTTGAAGTCGATTCTCGAAAAGGAGAAAACAATTTTTGTCAATTACTATGTGTTTCTTTTTGTTTTCATTTCTTCCTGCGTTTTTTTAAGACACAAAGCATGGAAACTTATCAGAAATGAAATTCACTATCTATTGTCATGCTAAACGGCTTGTTTTAATCAGCAACCTACAATTGATTTGGCACTAAACATGTTCAGAGTCTGCACTTTGCCGGGACGTTGAACTTACATATTGTCTTGTCGCCGTAATCCATATTCCCAAATGTGTTGTTCTTTCATGCACTTCCAGAAATAGCCCTTGATCTAACTCCCCTATTTAGAAAGTATCACAATTTGCTGGATCTGTCGTCATGGTGCGGGGAAGTCTAGCTAAAGAAAGCCTCATTGGAAATGGTGACAACACGTCATAAGTCCTGTACCTCCAAGTAGAAAGAAGAAAAAAAACTGAAACTTATGCTTATGATAGTCGTCACAAGTGTCTAATTGCTGATATAATATGAGGTAAGACAGAGGATGGTGGGAATCGTTATGTTACTAATTAATGACCGACTTGCAGTAGCTAACGATCTCCCAAAGGATAAGCTACTCACAGTAGATTTCAGAAGGAAATGGCTTGATTTGCAATAAAAACTTGTTGCAGCTATCTGTGATTGTATCGTTTGAAAATTTTAAGATCTTGGCCCAGGTTATTCCATTAAATATCGAAGTATCGTAGGAAATTCTATTGAAACAAGAATAAATGATACTAGAAATGATGTCTACCTAGAAAATCATTCTTGAGGCCGATAAAAATTTTTTAGATAGATCGACAGGAGTGATTAAACATCATCGATCGACTTATTTTTGGGCTCAATTTGCGATTTAACTTTATCTTTATTCTACGTACCAAAATAATAGAACGAATTGTTAATTAAAAAATATTCGTTCCAGTGTGTTAAACTGTTAGACCGCGAAACCAATCTTAACCTCTTTCCACGACGTATGCTTTGCGCTCAGTGAAATTCTATCTTTCATCTGCTATTGAATAGTAGATAGAATGCTGACTGTTTAATCCTGTGGTCGTGTTTCTACACCTTCTTTTTAGCTCTGTAAGAAAGTTGAATAGTCAAAAACTATATGATGAGCATTTTTTTTGAAATATTTATCATTCGCTTGAAGGGACAATGTCTGAATCAAGTGGTAGTAGAATTCTGAGAATGATCGTTCAAATCTGTAATTAGAATTTCGACCACAGCGGAAAATTCATATGTTGTCCAGGCATAGAAATAGAATCTACAGAAAACGTTCTACAAGATTGACTTCAATCCGGTTAGTTGCTAACATAGTAAATTTTAACGTTCCGAATTTTTTTAAAACTTTTTCCAGGGGCATAAACATTAAACAAAATTAAAGAAAATAATTCATGTTCAATTATTAGAAAATTTATTTTAAATGCTCGAAATAAGTTCGCTTTTGAGTAAGCGACTTGATGCTAAAAGTTGTTTTACGACACTCGTGTAGACAGAGTCGGAGGTGAATCAAACGAATATGCTCGAGATGCGAGAAAAAACAAAAAAAATCAAATGTCGATCATTTATTCAGGAAAGCTTGATCTATAAATAATAGTGGTATGCACGAATGAACAAAGATGTTAAACGAAATGTAAAGAAAAACTTGAGCCTGGAGAGTGCAGAAAGCTTGGATTACATACGTACAAGAGAAAATGACTTTTGAGCGCAATATTCCAAAATCCTACAGAGTTTGTAATAATCTATAGATTTCCGAAGAATGCCCTTGACTATTTTTCCTATGTGAATGATATTTCACGGAGATTTTATTTGCATAGGGAGGTGGGGGGGGGGGGGGGGGTGAAAGTGACTTTGTTGATGGGTGAGGTCTGTCCGACAAACTGCGACTAGGAGGTATGCGATAAAAAATTAGGTAAAAAATGTCAAAATCATTCATAGTTGTCTCCTTATGTGAATGACCTATAAAATAATTACTTCAAATGAGAAGCTGTTTCTAAAAGCAGTATTCATATACAACAAAACTAAAAACATGCAACTACAGGAAGCTTCTCTGTTTTAGCACAAGAAACAGTCAATCTAGGGTCTACTTCAGGAACGCGATATTCTAATGTGCCATACAAAGCAGGAAACAATTTTTCGAACTACGAACAAGAGCGTTGCAAACTTGATGTTTACATTCCGAGATCAGCTGGTACAGCACCATTTCCAGTTGTCGTTTATTTTCATGGTGGAAGTTTGAATTCAGGTGATAAGAGCGAAGGGTGGGCTGACTGGAGCAATAATTTCGGATTCAAGTTCCTAGAAGCTGGCGTTTCTATGGTCATGGTAAATTATCGACTTAGTGGACAACAAGGTACAGTCTGGCCACTATATATTCAAGACGCGGCTGCATCTGTAGCTTGGGTAGCCAATAATATCGCTTCATATGGTGGTGATTCCAATAAAATTTTTGTCATGGGTTTCTCTGCTGGTGCTTATCTTACTCATATGCTGAGCATTGATCCAAGGTGGTATACAGCTATTAATTTCGATCATAATCGAATAAAAGGGTACATACCCATCAGCGGTCAGACTCGAGCACATGGAACGGTCGCTGGAGATCTTGGGATTTTACAGGATCACCTAATGAGTCTCCGTCCTGATACGATGCCTCTCGGTCACATCAAGAAAACGGAAAAACCGATCCATATTTTTGTTGGCGAGTACGAAGGTCAGACTATAACGGATAATTATGGATACTATGACCAACTGATAAGCAAGAGCAGTACAAATCTTTTTATTTATACTAACCCCAACAAAGATCATGTCGGTATGCGGGACGGTTTGGGCGATGCCAATAGTCCAACACGTACCAACATGTTAAATTTCATCCGAACCTATTCAAGTACTGTGAAATTATCGCCCAACGTTGCTGACCAAAAATTACTTACAGTTTCATCAAGTGAAACTGCAGTAAACATAGAAGAGAAAGTAATTGATGTCAACGGAAATACGCAGTGAAGGTATATGGATCTTGTGCCGACATCTCAGTGAAACTTGTTCATGTACTAATCAATATTATTTTCGATCATAGACTCGATAGATCGACTTTTTTTAATGGAAAATCGGTTGTTCCAAAAATAATTCAATAATCATTTGAGGAAATAATTCTTTTTTAGAAGATTATTATTGATTATAGTATTTTTAATTAGATTTTTTTAAGGATCGATTATTACTCTCAAAATCGATTAAAATTAATCAAACTGTTTTCCTTAATTTTAATCGATTGTGTTTAGCAATACTTCGACCTGTTTTTAGATGCAAGATCTTTGAGGTTCCCGTCATGCAAATTACTGATTGTTTTAATAATTAAAATACGTGGTGGTCATCCAGTTTCAGGTCAATACGTCAAAGACTTTTTTCAAGTCGCATGACATTTTAGTTTCAACGTGTATTCATTTTGTAGAGAATACTTGTTTATCTACAGTTTGCCTAACATGTTGACTAGATGAGTAGTTTTACTGGTATACATCTCTATTATTTGTCATGTAAAAAGATGAAGAAAACAAGTTCTTATTCAGCGTGTATGTTTTTAAACTGATAAATTCATTTGTATGTACAATAAGGGACAAGATATATCAGCGGATTGCGCTTTAAGTATTATTTTCTAATGAAGTTGAGTACAAAAACATATCAAAAGTACAACCAGTGTTTATACAATTCTAAGGGTGCCAGCAGTGGGCAAGAAAATGATCGGTGAGATAAATGCTTGCTTCAAGTGGATAAATGCCGCCAAGGTCAAAAATGCATTCTCTTTCTTTTATGTTCTTACTATACATACATATGCTTAACTTCATCTATATATATATACATACATGCATATATCTATATAAATAAATCAATATAAAAATATATATGTACACATGTATCTATAAAACTAGACTTTGTTTGGAGAGTATTTGTAACTCGGAAAATGCTTGCACGCCTTGTTTTGCACATTTTTCTAATTGAATTTATCATAACTCCTATCCGTTCTCATTTTTCCGTTAACAATGTATATGTGTACATGGACTCTTATAGCAGCAATTTTCTCATGGGAAAAATGAATGGAGCATTTGTCCACTGCATTTTTCCTATGGATATCGACATAAATACTATGCGTGTTGATTTTTCCGTTTAGAATCCATATGTGTACGTAGACTCTTATAGCAGCATTTTTCTCATGGGAAATGAATGTTTAAATAGCCAACAATCGAGTAACAGGGTTACTGTGTATGATTTGGTTATGTGATATACAACTGGGAGCATTTTTTACTTTGACGGCATTTTTTTGCTGAAAATAAGCATTTTCGACACCGATCGAATTGTTGTCTAACCCTAGCAACGTCTCCATAGATCAGCTTGTACGTGACAACCCTTCTTAAAAATTTCATTCAATAAAGTTGACCCTACGATGGAACGTTTATCTTATCCGATTGAAATGAGTAGAGTGAGTGTCTTGTAAGTTCATTTTTATCAATCGATTTGTAAATCTATACAGAAATTATGCTTTCAAATCGAATTCAATTAGCTATAGTTGAACTTTTATGAAACACACTCGCGGAAAAAATTTTTCAACATCACTCGCTATTTCCAAATGTTTAACTTGAAAATTCAATGGACTTGTTGCAGGATTCATTTACTGTAGTCATCGACTTTATGCGAAATAGACATTGAAGCGAAAAAAGTCTTAGTTTCATAATTTTATGAGATGATCACTTCATTTATGCTGGAAACGATACATCGTTTAAGTGATCGTCTTTCAATGACAAATCCATCGTTTTTCAGATTGTGTAAGTGTTATCAGGAATGACATTGAGGCAGAAAAAAATGCAAAAATGTAAATCAAATTTAAACTATCATGCAATCTGTTGTAACTAATAGCATGTAGATCCAGTGAAAAATTTTCACTGATTTTAATCGAATTATTCTGCAACAAAATCAAAATTGAAGTCGATTGATAATTTTGATTATCGTAGATCATGACTTAACCATTACTTAATATTGTTACTTATTTAGTGTGAGCTTTTCGGATTAAAATTGACTATTTTGCAGAAAAATCAGGATTTTAAATCGATTGATAATTTCGATTTTGTTGCAAAATAATCAATTTTAATCCGAAAAGCTCACACTAAATAAGTAACAATATCAAATAATGGTTACGCCATGATCAACGATAATCAAAATTATTAATCGACTTCAATTTTGATTTTGTTGAAGAATAATTCGATTAAAATCAGCGAACATTTTTCAGTCGGTAGCAGTGTTGGTCTGCGTAATTATTGATTTCATTAAGTCACTTGCAGGTGTCATAATGTCAGATAGAATCTGCTGAGTGTTAACCATAGCCATCGCTATTACTATTGCAGGTTCAGTAGTAGTGACACTCGTCGGTGAGATTTCATAAGTGTTGACTGTTACTATCGTATTCCTTGTTGGATAAGCGATCCAACGTATTGTGGAAAAAATACTCTCACTAAATTGTAAAAGAACGTGGAATAGTAGACCCTTAAAGGGTTTATTAAACTGCAACGCATAATAAAACTTTACTACCGTATTCAACAAATTCTGACACCTTTTCTAAGTGTTTCGGAAATCGATGAACGGAAATTCCTCATCTTTATCTAAGGTTACAGAAAATTGATCCACTTTTTCCTACACCCCATTCAAGCGTTTCCGAAACAATAAACACTATCTGCCGGGTGACTTCATCTGCCTATATTGCTCCAAACGCATCGTAACCTAAAACAAATGGAAATACAAAGGCTATCCATAGAATAAGGGTTTCTGACGGCTGCCCTAGATTTAATCAGAAAGAACATCAATAGTGAGTGACCTCAATCGCAGTTCTTGTTGTTCTTCGAAACCCCTTGACATGAAATGAAAGAAAAAGAATAATTCTTGTTGAAATAATGACCACATACGTCAATAACGACTTGAATTGAATGAAGACAATGACGACCAGAACCTCAAGCATTGTTCTTGCTTGCATTTGAGCGGCGTTTACCTGACGCGTAAGGATAAAATGCAACTGCTGTTAAAGTAACGAGTGCTGAATTTCCTCGTTAGTCGGTGTTTGAATAAAACACCATTTCAGGGAAGAGAACCTTTTCCCTTAATCCGTTAAACTCACGTGAAAGGAAATTGAAACCGAAGATAAGAGCGAGTTATTTTAGTAGTTACTAGGTAGGTGTCTTAACAGTTTGATCGACAATTGACATTTCTAATTCCCGAAAATCCTGTTAATAGTTTCCAAGAGACCAGAAACCTTCGATTTGCTAGTTGTCTAGAATACCTCGCTATTTTAAGAGAACTATATTGGTGGTTCGCTATCCATTGCAGGGAGAAGAGAGAAAGTTTCGAATTGATTGTTCGCAGCTTTTCGTTGCCTTAAGTGATGTTTTTGAATGTTCATATCATTGATATAATGATTTAAATTGTTCAGATTCAGGCAATTACTTTTTGGAACCTATGCGAATTTGAAATCGATCGTCTATGAATCAGAAGGAAAGTTATTTCAGCTAAGAATGGAGGAGTTTCAGATCTGATCCAAGTTCATTGTTTTGTATGGCATCAAAACATTTAGTCACTAAAATTCATGATCCTAAAACTTATTTGCGAGGATAGTAATGATGAACTAATAAAGCCTTTCGCTTAGATACCCTTGAAGGGTTTGTGGCAGCAGCATACACCCTTAAAGGCTTAGGAAGGTTTTCCACCGTAATATGGTTTAGTATTCTCCGTTTGTTTTACAGAGGATTTAAATCAATAGTTTTTCTATGAATCTTCAACCACTCTTCATGAACTCATACATCTGCTGATAGTATTTTCGTCGATGAATACTTCCACCGATCTTTGTTTCTCCCCTATTTATTTGAAATTTTAAACACAAAATTGCAATTAGAATGAAACAGGAAATAGTGAATATCAGTAAGATGAAAATTTAAATGTTTTAAAAATATATCGACGATTGTACTGAATATTTTATATATGTTTCCAATAGTTATCCGAGTCGTATCAAATATTTAGCGATTCACTTTAGTAATAACCATATAGTTCCACTTCACTATAAGAAACACAATCACTATTGTTTCTTTTAGCTGTGACAAGAAAACGATAACTAGTAAAAGATTGAGGGGATGGTATTGCTTGAAAATGTCCATAGGTGGAGCGGTTTAAGAAACTTGCTAAACCTGTAGGCCCAACATACAGGTTCGTCCAATTAGAACAAGTCGACAAAGTGTCACAATCTGTTCCTTCCACTGTTATTTCAGTTGGATCACGGTTAGCCGAAGATCCATTGGCTGCTGTAGCTAAACGAAATTCAACAAGAGTCGGTTGACATTGAGCAATAGTTAGATAAAAACCAGTGTGGAGACCAGCGATCGCATTGATTCCAGAGCTTGAATTGCCTCGACTCGTATACGTCGTACTAGTTTTGTTGTCGAATAAATTGTTTGGAGATTGATTGGGATTATAGGTTCCAACACCTGTCGTATTTGCTATGGCTATTGTACTAACTCCACTTGCAAATGTATTCCAGAGAGCTCCCACTGAGCCAGATTGTACAACTAATAGGGACGTTGAATCTAGAAAACAAATAAGTATCAACAATTAACTATGTAGTTTACGTAAAGCGAATTTATGACAACATGGAACTGAGTATAAAGTGACATAGATCGTTTATTCTTAAGTTATATAGCTGCTTTTTCTAGTAATTATAATGAAGATTTAATTTCTGAATAAATTTTATTCATCTTTGCGCTTGCTTGATGAGAAAATGCACTGTTACAAAGCATACCATTAATATATATATAATATCTGACAAATTACACCTATCTGACTTTTTATGTGTTTCTTGCCACGTTCCGAAACATATTCTCCACACAAGAAGAAAAGTTGTGAATATCGAAAGATCCAAGTGAAATATTAGAGCTTACTGAATGTTCCACTTTGGCTTGTTGACGTTTGATTTGAGTAGCCGAAGAGCTGCACTTCACTATAAGAAACGTAAGCATCTGAACCTCTTTTAGCTGTAATGAGGAAACGATAGCTCTTGTATATCTCGTTATTCGGCATTGATTGATATTGACCATATTGCAAACTATTTACTTGTGTGTCAAGACCTGTTGAGCCATTATAGATTAAAGTCCAAGATGCACAAGTCGTCAGATTAGTACAGTTAGTTCCTTCGATTGTAATTTTGAGCGGTTCACGTGCGGAATATTTGTAGGCATTACCAAATCTGAATCCGAGAAGAACTGGTTGACATTGAGCAACACTCACGAGAAAGCCAGTATTAAGACCTGCATACAAATTTTTACCAGAGCTTGAATTGCCTCGCGACGTATACTTTGTATTTAAATTGCCATCGAATAAGTTATTCGCAGATTGACCAATATTATAGGTTCCAGCTCCCGATGCTCCTGCTGTTGCCAGGATACTGATTCCACCAGTGAATGTCTTCCAAATGCTGTAAATACTACCAGGTTGACTATTCAATAAGGATGGTAAGGCTATAAATGAAAACGTATCGAACAGTACTCACATAAATTGTAAAATTATATTTAAATAAACTTATAATATATCATGCAAGATCATTGATTATTTATTATTTTTCAATTTGTTGAAAGAAATTTTCGAATCTTTCAAATTGATCGTGAGTACGTTTTCAACATACAAAAGAGGTAAATAATGATGAAAGCACTTTTATTTGTACAATTGTACCTTCTCTTTCTTCTTCGTTTTTTATCAAACTGGTAATTCACAAATGAATCCTATCATTCCATTCTCCGAGCATTGAAATATTAAGGAAAAGAAAAAGCACAAGAATAGCAGTATAGCATTTTAAAAAACTTCTGATTCTCCAATAGTCGTTCGTACTGATATTGAGCTGTAGGTCAGTTTGAAGTATTCAGAAATTTTCCTAACTTAAATTCAAAAACCAGACTTGTAAAACTAATTAGTGCTATTTTTATTACTAACAGAGTTCTTCTACTATACTAACCTATTTTTGATTATCATGGGTTTCAATAGCACACACACACCAGTAAGTGAGTATAAAATGAATATAGTCTGACAAAATCTATCACAGTATTTTTTGGAAACATACACTACCCAGGTAGCCGATTTTGTGAAATAATGTACATTGCAATGCATTATTTTCCGATAAAACATCAATGACCTCAATTACATAATAGTGCAACCTATATAATGCATTTTGATGCATTATTATTTGTGACGCATTATAACGCATTAAATATCAATTCATTAAAATCCATTATTTTCGTTGAATTATCACTGAATTGTGTACATTTTTTCTTTTAATGTAGTTAAATGTATTTAAAAACTGCTATCCATTTCTATTTTATGATTACATATCTATAAAAATACCCTAAGATCTGTACTCTTATCCTTCAAACCATACTTCCTATGCCGATCCCTTCTAATAATATATCATTGACTAACTCTCTCTATATAAATCTATCCTTTTAACCTCACATCTATTCCTTAATCCTATATCTATATCCTAAACCCTATATGTATACCCTTAACACTACATATATATCCTTAACACTATATGCATACCCTTAAGTGTATATCTATATCCTGAAATTGAGATTCATGAGTTTATCCCTTTACCGTGGTACCTATGTTATCATTGGTAATGCTTCGATCTTTGTGTTCGTATGATTGGAAAAATTAATGTACGATGCTCAGCAAAGAGTTTGTTTTGCAATTTTGAAGAAATATCGAAAGCGAGTAACCGATCATGCTGTCTAGCGGTAAGAGTCACGTACGACGCGGATGAATTCTTAAAAACACGCTTTCTGGGTCCTCGATTACTGTTAAAGCAATTCTACTGGTAAACCTAAAAAGATTTTTCTCCTGTACCCGCTGAAAAAAGCTTGTTTTGGTTTACGGTGGACCCTTTTGAAGTTTTTTCGAAATGGGGAATAAGTTGATTTCCTCGCATCCTCGGGAGGAACCTATGTAGGTTCCCTAAAAGCAAGGTTTTTAGAGCAATTATTATTTTGAGAGAATTCCGGGACCATATGGGACCTTAATTCAGGTTTCGACTTTGGTGCTAAAATTGTTTCGTTTAATTCATTCTGTTCACTCAGAATGGATATTTCTCTATGCTATGTGGATGCAATTCTGAATGACCTGTTAAGGAATGAAAAATGGCTCGAACAATATGTCTAAATAAATGCGACAATCCAGCACCATCGACAAATCAATTGCGTCCGATCTCGGTGTTGCCTACCTTCAGTAAAATTTATGAGAGATTGTTACTTCTGTGGTTTAACAGTTGGACAAAAAAAAATGAATATTTTACCGGTTCAAAAATCAGGTGCAAGACCATATCCAGCCACAACATCTCGCGTCAACTGCCTATTAGAACAAATTACCCAATCCCTACGCTACAACACGTTCACTCCTCTCATATATATTGATTTTCTACAAGCGTTCGACAAGCTATGACATCAAGGGCTTCTTTTAAAGTTAAATAGACTTGATTGTCCATCAGCCTATCTTACGTGGATTGCAAAGACTTTAGCAATCGGACTCTCCAAATTGAGTATGATGGTGTGAACTCAGCGTTGATCAAGGTAGAACATAGTGTTCCGCAAGGAAGTTGTATAGGTCCAATAATGTATATTATCAATCATCATGATCTGCCTCAGTGTTTAGTAATCCAAGGTATGCCCATGCATACGTAGATGACATCGCAATAGGCTATCTCCCATCAATACATCTAAAATTCAAATACCAAATCGTCGACATCGAGAGACAAATCAATACAGATATGCGAAGTCTGCTGACGTCACAATCAATTGGCATGAATCTCTCAACCCGAAGAAAACCGAACTTGTTGTTTATCACAAAACTGTTCAGTACCCAAGGCTTGATATTTACAAAGATTGGGATAAAGATAGTGCAAAACAAAACTTTCAAATATCTTGGCTTCCTTCTCGTTCGAAAATTATCATTTCGATTTATGATTGATGCCCAGTTTATTAAGCTAAGAAAAGCTTACATGATTTTTAAATTTATTCATCGTCAATTTCCATCATTTTCAAAACTAAAACTCAAATTTTTCAACACCTATGTTTGGCCGCACATGTACATGATGGGAACAATATATTGCATATTCTCAAAGACAGCACGCGAAAGAGTAGCAAGGTTCTATTGAAAGCGCCTAAGAATGATTTACAATCTATTTCAATGCCCAACAAAAGAATTACACCGTCACCTTCTATTGCCAACAATCGACCAAAGATACAAAAAATGTTTATCAAAGCGCATGAAAATATTCAATGGTACGAAATAATGACCATTGAATGCACATTACAGAACAAATATTTATTCAACGTGCTATGCAATCATTATCGGCTTCAAGGTCACATACGAAGTATGCCATCGGGTCGGCCAACTAAAAGAATCGAATTCTTTCTTAACAATAAATGCACTACTTTTTTCGATCACTTGTGTGAATTCGTTCGTAACTAAATTGTTCAATTCCACAAAATAAGGAGTCTTATATGTAACGCAGCGGTCAGCGCCTAATGGCGAACCCGTCTTTAAAAAATAAATAAAGGGATCAAAGCAAAATTCTTTACGACCTGTCTAGAAGCAAGAGTATATGATGTGGTCGGAATACAATTATAGTAGACTATTGTTTCTCATGGAGTACGATTAGTCTTGGGGATTATTTACGAATAAAAATTAAACGAAACGATTAGAATATAATGAACCGGTTTACAGTTGATTTATTCGGACAGTCCTATTATATTGTCTGAATATGGTTTGCGGTAGCCTTACTATAACTTGGTACGCTTATCACTCATAAGTATAACTCGCTGTTTACAGTAGTTTTTATGCATCGTGAAGTTCCACTTATGGTTACTGTTAATGATTATTGAAACTGACATAGTTTTCAATGCAATCGAATCATGTGATTTTCTACGCTATAACGAAATCGTCACCCTACTGTCTAAAAAAAGATTTTCTAGGGAACTAGAAAAGTTCCGCCTTTCTGCACCGAACGATTTTAGGTTCTATGGAGTAAAAATCATTTCGTTGCTTTTTTTTCAGAGCTATTTTAAGTTCAGTAGATTTCGCAATTTCGAAATTTTGCGGCGGAACGTTTCTTAAATTCCACAAATTAGTTTCTGGTTTCCTACATCATGTACGAATATTTTGATAGTACTGTAACACGGCTGAAGCTTTTTTAATATCCTGAAAAAACTGTTCATGATTTCGCTAGCTGTTGAAAAGTTTGATATATTTGATCGCGGCACTCTAGTCTCTTCGAAGGTTTGGTATATTTTATTCGAAGCAATTGATAGTTTCGTAAATTATCTGAAGATTACGCATTTCTTTTATAAAACCTTGCATGATTTCCTTGAGTAGTGAATACATTTTCTTTACCTCATACGAAAGGTATTCCGTTCAGAGAACTACCGAAAGTCTTTTTTCTACCTGTTAATAAAGATAACTTGAGTATTAGCTTCAGAAGGAGTCCCCTTTCAGGAAACGTATTTCCGGAGTAGTATAAACGTCTCAGGAAATCTTACCATTAACATTTTTAGGAATGACAGAAAACGGTAGCCAAGAAACGGCTTTGCATACTTCGAAAAAACAAATCAAAGTGAACCATCAAACCATGAGAGAATTCGAAAAACGATATAGAAAACATGAAGGTTACGTAGGAGATCAAGCCATAGTTAACATGATATAGAGAACTGTATGAGCAAAATGAGTAGCAATAAAACAAATGAAGACAAAAGTTGGAGAAAATTTGAAATTTCAGTAAGCATGTTTTTTAACGATATATATTCGATTGGATAGAGGTTATCAAAGTGTACAATAGGATCTATTTTGAAATTTAAGTTTTGCTTTATTTCAACAAAAGCTCAAAATAGCTTCAGCGTTTCATTGTATACAAAAATTGTCTAACCTTAAAAAACCATGTTTCATTCTCGGTTTTCTTCATCTTCCCAAGTTTATCAATATTTTTTTATTAATGAACGTGAAAAACTGGGTACAAGTTGTGAGTTTCAATCTCACTCATGTCTAATGTGATCAATTTTTTTAGTATGTATGAATTACTATTGATAGATATCGTTAATATTACTTCCTTTATGTGTCAACTTTTTCTTAACAATAACAAGATAAAACGGCAAGTTCCATGCATCATTCAAATCAGCTTTACAGGGAGAACTAATCCATGGGTAGACTTTTTCTTTGCTTGACTATTTTTTTAAATTTCATGTTTGAAAATGAATACTCAACAGCGTATTTTTTTCATTTAAATCGAACTATTCATTTAAATTATAGTCATAGACCCCAATCACAATAAAAAGCGAATTAACTTTAATGCTCAATTAAAGCGATGTGATTGATTTATTCCAAGTTAAGTCATCTAGTTTTAGGCGATTTGACTTTGAAGTATCCAATTTCATTACTGAATGACACATAAAGCTTAATACCCGTTTTAGTATGATTGAGACCACAGACATGTCTTTATTTTTCATTCATTGCAATCGATCTTCATAATTTCGGACGTATCTAAAAGTCAAGAGATACTTTTTACTCAGTCCTTCTGGAACTAAATTTGAATTTCAAGAATATTGATTCCAAGTTGAGTTTTTCCCATCTGCTGCAATTTCTGTTATACCTCATTGAATATCATGCACTCAGTGGCGTTCCAATTCAAAAACGAAGTGAACAATGAAGCAGGTTAGAGAAAGTCGCTGAACTGCGTTGCCCAAGGATAAATATTTGAATGAAAGATGCTATTGATTATGAAGATTTCAAGGTAGACCTACATAAAGAATTTGTAAGATAATAGGCCGATGAGCAGTATGATACTTTGGTATTATTGGTTGAAGAGTGAAGTAAAAAAGCCATAATAACGTTTCTGAAGAAAAAACGGAAAATATGTAGACTTATAGAGGAGTACTTTCCATATCCAGCAGTATACATATATATATATTATCAAGTTGTGCCGCGGAACACTGATGTCGAGAGATGGCACAATATTCTCTATAGTGTATAGTATAAGACAGTAAATATACCTCCATCTACCGATACTAACGATACGTGGCAGAACATAAAAATACATACACTGCTTGATGGACAAAGTCCCCCTCTATAAGTCTACATATATTCTGTTTTTCGTCAAAAAACGACATGTAACTTATCACCGCCTTTCCTTGATATCAAACTAAACTTGTAAGTATTTCATCATTATGGATGGCATACTTGTGGCGCATATATACAGAGGAAGTCCTATCATAATGTGCTCTACATTCTTCAGCAATTTTTACAAGGAAAAAGTCAGTTTTTCATACGTGTTATGATCGAAGTGTTCCCTTCTGTCATAAGACGAAAAGAATGGTACATACTCCTTTCTAGTACAGTGGTTAATACGTCTGCCCGGTAAGCAGGAGGTGCATGGTTAGATTCCATGAGACGGGAGGTTACTCTTTTGTTCCATTCTGTAGTCATACCATCAGGTAGCTATCTCGGTGATATCAGATAATAATGAAAATGAGAGTAAGAGAAAGAAAACAATACGAGCATTGCAAACAGCAATATTGGTATCAATCGAATTCAGCAACGATTTCTGTTTCTCCTATTATGCTTGTTTTTTAATTGTTAATAAAACACTAGAATTACAAGAAATCGAAATGTATTTATTTCATGTACGTATAATAGAAAACATGGCCAACATTAGTAATAGTTAAGTGAGTCAACGAGAAAACATTTGCTGTTCGTTTTTGAGAAATAAATACGAAAATTCTAATTTAAGCTCACAAGGTGAAGTAAAAAGCATTTCTTGACTTTTAGGTATGTCAAGAATGGTGTAGATCGATTGCAATAAATGAAAAATAAGGATATATGTGTTTGTGAATGAAATTTAACTGAATAGTTAGATCTCTATTGAAAAAGAAATTGCATAATTGGTGAAAATTTTCAAACATGAAATTTAAAAAAATAGTCAAGCAAAGAAAAAGTCTACCCATGGATTAGTTCTCCCTGTAAAGCTGATTTGAATGATGCATGGAACTTGCCGTTTTATCTTGTTATTGTTAAGAAAAAGTTGACACATAAAGGAAGTAATATTAACGATATCTATCAATAGTAATTCATACATACTAAAAAAATTGATCACATTAGACATGAGTGAGATTGAAACTCACAACTTGTACCCAGTTTTTCACGTTCATTAATAAAAAAATATTGATAAACTTGGGAAGATGAAGAAAACCGAGAATGAAACATGGTTTTTTAAGGTTAGACAATTTTTGTATACAATGAAACGCTGAAGCTATTTTGAGCTTTTGTTGAAATAAAGCAAAACTTAAATTTCAAAATAGATCCTATTGTACACTTTGATAACCTCTATCCAATCGAATATATATCGTTAAAAAACATATTCACATAAGGTTTGAATTTCAGTTGCTTTATCAATCAACTGTAAGTTTGAAACTAAAACTTATTCCCAAACACAATATACTTATTCGTTTTCAGTTATCGATCGATTTAAATATCCAAAGTACGGGTAAGTTCAATCTTATAAAACAAATTAATCAATAAATTCTTCTATTCTGCAACGGCTCATAAGTGGAATTTCGGGAAAGTTACATTTTCTCAAATTTAATCTATTTCGTTCTTTTCATTTTATTATCGATTGACCAATAATATACAGAATTTGAGAGTGTTTGATAGCATTAAACTTGATAATTTTTGGAATTTGGTATTATAGGCTAATCAATTTATGGAATTTCAGGAATGCTTAGTCTGATGAAACTCAAGATCTTTGTTTAGCATTTCGTTATAGATCAATCGATAAATGGGATTTCAGTTCATTTTTATGTTATTATATTCAATAATTTTGTTCATTTTTCTCGTTACAGACACATTTATACACGCAGTTTTACGTAAGTTTCACCTGATTAAAAGAAAATATTTGGTAAGTTTTCTACTATAGATCGATTCATTTATGGACTATTATTACGTCCGCTTGATCTGATAAAAATTAATAAATGGGTATTTTTATTATAGATCGACTCATATAGAAGATTTAAAGTGCAACTCATTTTAAAAAACACACAAATTTCTTTAGTTTACTTATGCATTGCTCGAAAGATGCAATTTTGGAGAAATTTGGTCTTGAGCTTGTCCGGCTAACGGTCAACCAGCATCACTAGAGTTGAGCACTGAAACTCTCAGCGAGAATATATCTGATCGAGTTCACTTAAAATTTATTAGTAGGTTTTCATATATTCTGCGTCGATCTATCTGGTTTATTTTTAAAGAATACGAGAAGAAAGGATAGTTGCTAGCCAAAATGACGCATTTTGTTGGCCGAAAACAGCTTGAAAATGCACCTTTTGATTTTATCATATTTCAGCCACTCTTTCGTGTCTGATAAAAGTGGAGATATTAGTAGACAGGTTGATGCTAAGCCTTCACTTTGGCATGGGTAGAACACCTGAGGTTCTTGCTGCGATGGTAAAAATAGCATTTGTATGAAGCTTTCAACAGTTGAGTGAGTGCGTTACCAAAGCCATGAGTGCGTTACCGCAGTGTTTGATATATAGCTCCGGAGTAACATAAGATTTTTCAAAAACTCTTGTTTTCAATAGATAGTCTAGACTCTGTACTGCAAAGTTGCTCTGGATCACATGACTCCATTACGTAAGCATGCTTGGAAAATTTGCGATTGCTGACATCACCGAAAAAAACGGGCCTTTTTTGAGAGTGCGTTACCAGCATGTATTTTTCTTATAAAACATGAAGCATATAGTCAATTTAGATGAAGCTTTTAGGCATTAAACAACTTCATACTACCTATCTATGCACAAAATTTGAAGGCTCTACGCATTATCGATTCGTAGATATTAGGATAGAAAGTGGCCAAAACGTGAGTGCGTTACCTACGGACAAGCTCTCTTACTAAATTCAATAAATCTGTTTTTTTTGTTCTAGGTGGATGTACGCACTCATTTTCGGGGTAGTTTTATCTTATCCAGCAGAAAAAATTCTTAAGCTGTTTAATTATCGATTAATCTATATACGGAATTTTAAATAACTCTGATTTTATACAATAAAATGCATCCCATTATTTGTTGATTATACATTGATTGAAGTACGTACATAATGGAGTAAGTTTTATCATATAAAATGATTTAATTTGCTTCTCTCTCTCTATTAAAGATTGTTTCAATTCTGGAAATCATCGGTGAATTTAGCTTTAGCTAGGTAACACCGTAACTGGCATCTAAAAAATTAGAGTGTATCTCACAATCCAAATGAATATATATCAAATAAATTAGAAGTCATTGAGAATAGTCTGAATAGTGAATTTATGCCAATTAAAACAAAATTTCTAAAAAGGCTATTTCACCATACATTTGATTTTTTGATCTATCCGATACCTGGATTGCGACAGAAAAAACTATGCGTGACGCAGACAGCACCACAGACTAAAATGACATTTCTGAGCGTGTGCACTAGTATAAGGAGAATTAGTGCTCATGGTTTGCGCAATACTCTCTCATACTGTACCACTAAAGTTTCCTACCAAACTGCTACCACGAAAAGAATACAAGTTTTTTCCGGGTTCCTCCAGATTTGGTACAAAACATCCTATTCTTGTAAAATGCATATTGGATCGTCACATCCATTCAGGAAAAGACAGATTTTAACTGTGTTAAACAAACGCTATTTCCTGTTTCTCCGCCCAACCTGGTATGGTACTTGGCAGAATAGACTAAGTAGCATCTGTCGAAGTACCACGTAACGTCGTACTTATTCTACTAATAGTAGCACTAGTTAATATTGCAGTTGTCAAAACTGTTGCAGTACTTGCCGAGCTGGCACTAGTTGTAACTGTGGAACTACTCAACAGGGCAAAAGTTGTTTTACCTGTTGTAGAACTAGTGAATGTTGTCGTTGTTGAAAGTGTTCCAGTACTTGTCGATGTGCTAGCGGTTGTAACAGTTGACGTACTCGACATTGCAGTAATTGTTGAACTTGTTGTAGAACTAGTCAATGTAGTTGTTGTCGAAACTGTTGCACTACTTGTCGAGGTGCGACTGGTTGTGACTGTTGAAGTAGTCGACGTTGCGGTAGTTGTCATACTTGTTGCCGAACTCGTAAATGTAGTAGTTGTTATAACTGTTACAATACTTGTCGAGTTGCTAGTGGTTGTGACTGTTGAAGTACTCGACATTGTAGTAGTTGTTGAACTTGTTGTAGAACTAGTCAATGTAGGTGTGGTCGAAACTGTTGCACTACTTGTCGATGTGCTAGCGGTTGTGACTGTTGATGTACTCAACACTGTAGTAGTTGTTGAACTTGTTGTAGAACTAGTCAATGTAGGTGTGGTCGAAACTGTTGCACTACTTGTCGATGAGCTAGCGGTTGTGACTGTTGAAGTACTCGACATTGTAGTACTTGTTGAACATGTTGTAGAACAAGTCAATGTAGTTGTTGTCGAAACTGTTGCACCATTTGTCAAGGTGCTAGTGGTTCTGAATGTTGAAGTACTTGACATTGCAGTAGTTGGCGTACTTGTGGTCGAACTCGTAAATGTAGTAGTTGTTATAGCTGTTCCACTGCTTGCCGAGGTGCTAGTGGTTGTAAATGTTGAAGTACTGGTTGACGTGCTAGTCATTGGAATCGTCAACGTAGTAGACGTTGCGGACGTGGTTGCATCGATTGGAGAACTAGCGGACGTAGTGGTTGCAGTAAGTGTTACAGTAGTCATTGAGGTTGTGCCAGTGTTGAATGTAGAGCTACTTACCGGTGTAGAATTAGTTGCACTTGTTGTAGAACTAGTATATGTTGTAGTAGTTGTGAATGTTGCACTATTTGTCGATGAGCTAGCGGTTGTGAGTGTTGAGATACTTGACATTGTAGTAGTTGTTGAACTTGTTGTAGAACTAGTCAATGTAGGCGTTGTCGAAACTGTTGCACTACTTGTCGATGAGCTGGCTGTTGTCAGTGTTGCAGTGGTCGACGGTCCGGCAGTTGTCATACTTGTTGTCGAACTCGTAAATGTAGTTGTTGTCGAAACTGTTGCACTACTGGTCGACATGCTACTGGTTGTGACTGTGGAAGTACTCGACATTGTAGTAGTTGCTAAACTTGTTGTAGAACTAGTCAATGTAGATGTCGTCATAACTGTTGCACTACTTGTCGACGAGCTGGTGGTAGTGACTGTTGAAGTACCCGCCATAATAGTAGTTGTTGCACTTATTGTAGAACTAGTCAATGCAGGTGTTGTCGAAACTGTAGCACTACTTGTCGATGAGCTAGTGGTTGTCAGTGTTGCAGTAGTCGACGTTGCGGTAGTTGTCATACTTGTTGTCGAACTAGTCAATGTAGTTGTTGTCGAAACTGTTGCACTAATTGTCGATGAGCTAGTGGTTGTGACTGTTCCAGTAGTCGACGTTGCGGTAGTTGTCATACTTGTTGTTGAACTCGTCAATGTAGATGTTGTCGAAACTGTAGCACTACTTGTCGATGAGCTAGTGGTTGTCAGTGTTGCAGTAGTCGACGGTCCGGCAGTTGTCATACTTGTTGTCGAACTCGTAAATGTAGTTATTGTCGAAACTGTTGCACTACTGGTCGACATGCTACTGGATGTGACTGTTGAAGTACTCGACATTGTAGTAGTTGCTAAACTTGTTGTAGAACTAGTCAATGTAGATGTTGTCATAACTGTTGCACTACTTGTCGACGAGCTGGTGGTAGTGACTGTTGAAGTACCCGCCATAATAGTAGTTGTTGCACTTATTGTAGAACTAGTCAATGCAGGTGTTGTCGAAACTGTAGCACTACTTGTCGAGGTGCGACTGGTTGTGACTGTTGAAGTACTCGACACTGTAGTAGTTGTTGAACTTGTAGTAGAACTAGTCAATGTAGATGTTGTCATAACTGTTGCACTACTTGTCGACGAGCTGGTGGTAGTGACTGTTGAAGTACCCACCATAATAGTAGTTGTTGCACTTATTGTAGAACTAGTCAATGCAGGTGTTGTCGAAACTGTGGCACTACTTGTCGAAGTGCGACTGGTTGTGACTGTTGAAGTACTCGACATTGTAGTAGTTGTTGAACTTGTAGTAGAACTAGTCAATGTAGATGTTGTCATAACTGTTGCACTACTTGTCGATGAGCTAGTGGTTGTCAGTGTTGCAGTAGTCGACGTTCCGGTAGTTGTCATACTTGTTGTCGAACTCGTAAATGTAGGTGTGGTCGAAACTGTTGAACTACTTGTCGATGAGCTAGTGTTTATGACTGTTGAAGTACTCGACATTGTAGTAGTTGTTGAACTTGTTTTAGAACTAGTCAATGTAGATGTTGTCATAACTGTTGCAGTACTTGTCGATGAGCTAGTGGTTGTGAGTGTTGAGATACTTGACATTGTAGTAGTTGTTGAACTTGTTGTAGAACTAGTCAATGTAGGCGTTGTCGAAACTGTTGCACTACGTGTCGATGAGCTGGCTGTTGTCAGTGTTTCAGTAGTCGACGTTGCGGTAGGTGTCATATTTGTTGTCGAACTTGTGAACGTGTTAGTTGTCGTTAGTAATGAAGTAATTGTCACTGTGGTACTGGGCGGGATTGGCGAAGTGGTTGACGTTGTGGAAGTGGTTGCACCGATGGTAGAGCTAGTGGGCGTTGTTAATGCTGTAACTGTTGTAGTACTGATCGAGGTGTTGCTAGTTGTAAGTGTGGAACTACTGAACGGTGCAGAATTGGTTGAGGTTGTTGTAGAACTAGAGAGTGTTGTAGTTGTTGTAACTGTCGTAGTTTTAGTTGAGGTGGCAGTGGTTGTGAGTGTTGAGATACTTGACGTTGTAGTAATTATTGTAGAACTAGCTGATGTAGGTGCTGTCGGAGTTGTTGTAGTACCTATCGTGGATGTAGTAGTTGAAAATGTCGAAGTGGTGGACGCTGTCGTAGTGGTCGCACCGATTGTAGAAATAATGGACGTTGTTGTTGTCGGAATCTGTGCTGTAGTCGTAGACGCGGTAGTACTTTCAATTGTGGAAGTACTCGAGGAAGCATTTGTTGTTGTAGCTGTCGGTGAACTAGTGAATGTTTTTGTTGTCGTAACTGTCGAAGAACTAGTCAATTCTGTAGTTGTTGTAAGTGTTGACGTACTTGTGGAGGTGGTATCAGTTGGAAGTTCTGAAGTGTTAGTGGTTGTACCTGTTGTTGAACTGGTGGATGCTGTAGTTGTTGTTTCTCGTGTGGTTGTTTCGGTGGTGGCGCTTGTTGTTATTGATGTTGATGTTGTCACAGTATTTCGAAATGTTATGGTTGATGATGTTGTTGATTGGTTCGGTGTTGTACTTGTGATGGTTTTTGTCGTTATGCTTGTTGCTATTGTTGTAGTGGATGTTGGTGCGGTGGTGCTGCTGGTGGTTGATATCATTATCGAGGTTGTGGTCTGAAAAGAGATTTTTTCAGAGATTCTGAATGGTTAGAGATTTGTACCTAAAATGTTTTCGTTTTCGGTTGGATTTTAGTGTCGGTGAAGGTAGCACGGAAGGTTATATCTTATTCGTATCTCTTTAGGTGTGTCACGGAATGCAGAATGGGTTTAAATTGGGCTTGTTGTATAGATGATTCTTTGACTTTCGTTAGAAATTTCATTGTGAGTGTTTTCGAACGGAGAGATGAAACTAGAGTAGCCCTTATTATGTTTCGTATCTTGTTTGTTGCTCTGCTCACACGAATCGCTAACGGAATGAGTTGGGTCTAATAATTTGCTGACGTATTCGGAAGTCAATGCCTGTCGGTAGAGTATGGTGTTTTTTAGGAATAAGAGTTGAGTATCAGCATCCAGGCGGCGCCTGATTCATATTGTAATGAATTCGTTTCCCCATTCAGATCTGAATTACTTGAATAGATTTTTCTTCGGGGCGTGATTCCATTGAGTATATTGCAATGAGGATAGAAACATTGGTAATAGGTTCATGGTTTTTGGCTTGCGATGGATTGTATTGGATTGTACAATAGCAAATTCAAGTTAACCTCGAAAAGTCTCTGATCGGTGCCAAAGTGGTAAGAGAGAAAGAGAGATTTAGATCAGATTTTACCCGAAGAATAACTGTAGTGACACAATTTGAAATTCAGAAAGGTCGACAAGGTTGATGCGTATATGAATGGTTTAAGAATGAGGGAAAACGTGTTCATTTGGAAATGATATGTTTACCATAGAAACAAATGATCTAAGTATTGTCTAGTGGTATAGAATTATGAATAAGCAGTTCAAGTTGGTTACAAACGATTAGATATGTTACATGGTAATTTAGTTCATCTTTAACAATTTTTTGGAGCTATAGCCTGTTACCGATAGAAATGATTTTTAGATGTAGCTTTAGGGGTTTTAATATGAAAATTATTGATTCAGTCTAACTGTAAGGATATAAAGTCACGTATTTGATGTTAAGGACACATGTATTGGTTAGATATCAAAAGTGGTCATAAGGTAGAAATATGTGAAGTTAAATATTTGTTTAATTTTAAATTGTGAGATGCAAGGATAAGTACTGAGACGCAGAAGTAAAATGTTGCAGATGCTTTTGTGGAACAAGAGGCTGGTTTGGAAAATTGCTAGAATGTCATGAATAGTGAGTTTCATGGTTGAATGCTCAGAAGCAGATACACATCATAGTAGGTAAATATGAAAAGTGAGAATATTTCTATACACAAAGTTGAATATCGGTTTGTACAAGGATAGATGAACTTATTAGTAGCATATTCCATCGACTGAGAAATCATGGAGCGAAATCCTATTCGATGAATTAGGACATGATCCACATGGAATTCTTTTCATACGAAACCATAAATAGTTTCGTTTATACTTCTAAAGCTGAAACCTTATAGGGTTTCTTACGCTTCATGTATTTCAGTGTAGTAGTTACCTTGTTTATTGTTGTAGTAAAACTAGTCGATGAAGCTGTCACTGTTATCACTGTTGTAGTAATACTTGTTGTGATTGTAGCCACTATTGTTTTAGTTGTACTAGCTGTGCTAGTACTTGCAATGCTAGTGATAGTCTGAGTAGTTATGGTAGTTAGGCCAGTGCTGATTACTGTATTTGCGCTAGTTGTGCTAGTAATCGCAGGAGTAGTGGTATATATCTGAGTGGTTGTTATAGTAGTTGCTGTGGTGGCTGTATTAGTTACATCTGGCGTGTAAGTTATTGCAGTGGTATGGGTGCTCATGGCACCAGTAGTTGTTATTGTATTGATTACGCTTGTTGTAATGGTACCAGTTGTAGTTACAGAAGTGGGATACGTCGGGAAAAGGGTACTTGTGGATGACATTGTAGGCTGCGTTTCTGTCGAAGTTTCAGTGTTGCTGGTAATAGTTTGTGCTATGGTACTTGTAGTTGCTGCACCATTCGTAGTTTTTGCCATTGTTGTTATTGTAGCAGTCGTAACTATGATCGTGGTCATTTGGATTCTAGTAGTTTGTGTTGCAGCTGATGTGACTGTAACGGTTGTCGTAGGTGTTGCAGTCTGGTATATTATTGTTTGAGTTGTAGTGCCTGTTGTAGGGAATGTAGCTGTAGTTCTATTCATTGTTCCTGTTATATCGGCCATATTGGTTGTTGTTGCCGTTTGCGTCGTATCACTTTGATTGCTGATGGTCGTCTTGGTTGTGTTTATATCAATTACTGAAGTTGAAGTCACGTTCACAGTACCTAGAGTGGAGTTTCATCGATTAAAAAAAGCAAAATTCACACAAATTACATTTGGAAAAGATTCATTACTTGTGGTAGTAGTGTATTTGGTTTGTGTTACAGTGATTGGCACGATAAGTGTCACGGTAAAGATAACAATTCCTAATAATGAACCGCCACCAGCCAGCATTTTTGCTCGACGACTCCTATAGAAATGATGAATCAGTGATTCATCACTGATGAAATATAATGGTGTTCAGGAAAGTGCTACTTACCATCCTCGGTGCATCACAGATACCAAGGTAGCTGTGTTAGGTTGCACAGTTCCTGGTTCATTTAAAGGGTGAATATCGATTTGTTGTTCGCCGGTCATTTGTGTTGGCTCAACGTACTATAAAGAAGGGAACTAGTGAGTAAGTTGATATCAGATACGTGAATATTTTGAGAATAAAGAGATGAGCACAAGATAGTTACTCTTCCCATGAAATATGACCAGAATATGGAGGATTCGTATTCATCTTCCTAATCATGATCTGGCCTGGTTCGCCTATCTGGTAACTCCTTCGCTTTTATAATTAAAATGGAGATTGTACCTTTGGAAGTGATTGCATGTTTTTTCATGACAAGGATAATGCATTATCACATTAGAAGTTTTCTGATTGTGTGCCCAGTTGCCAATTGACGAATTTTAGTGGGTTGTTTTTAGTACTTTATGAAATCTGGAATTATAATAATTATTCTAGAAGTTAACTTCAAATGTTATGTATTTAGTTTTGGTAGATGTTTGCGTGATAATCAGCTTTTTAGTGGACTAACATTGAGATGAACTTAGTGCTTTTCGATACTTTTCTAATAAATGTATTACTGTATTTACTGTGAAGTAATCAGTTATTCATGTTACATGAAACCTTGTAGCTTTTTGAAACATTATATTCTGTGCTAGTCTGAATCCAGTGTGTGATGATTTGTAATGATTATTGTAATAAAAATTCTTCACACAGCACTAAATCGATTATTAGATAATATTCGATTGTAGAATGTTCCAATATTGGTCAATTATCCCTAGTGTTGTACCCGTGTTGGTGATGGTTGCATGGATTTTTCATAAACAGCTCAACTAATATGATACGAATCTAGCGCCTAATGTTTGATGGCTGGTATTCTAAATCAAGAACTTCGATATTGATTAGACTGTTTTTCAATTAAAATACAATTTATGCATAGATAGAAGTGTTTAAGAAACCATTGGTTTCTCTTTTCTAAAATTCTACATTCTTCAAGGTTACAAATGTTTCCTAAAAAATTCTCCTAAGTATAAATAAAACAGTTAAAATGCAAAGACAACTTCTACATAGATGTTGAATAGACGGTAGTTGTTCTCGATCATCAAAATAATTGAGAAGTGTCAACAGTACTATATGAATAAACGTCTTTACTAAGGTGATTATTTAATATTTAAGCTATGAAACGAAATCTATTATTTAAAACTATTCATACGAAACCATGTGAAAATCTCCTAGAAAAGATTAAGTAAGTTTGAATAGTACTACCGTTGGTATCTTCTTCTCTCTCATCTTTCTTCAAGTGATCGTTAGAATCAGATCACTTTCCTAGGTATGTCGTCTTCCTCCTTTATTGACAATATCAAGAAGAGAATTTTTCTCAATTGCAGTAGAATTATTTAATACAAATGGTTTTCGTTATCAGAAATACAATTTTTCGACACCTTTGGCGAAGCTTTCTTCAGAGTTGGGAAAAAAGTTTTTGAAGATAAACGGCTGTATGGGGAAGGTGCGTAACCTTCCAATATTTTTCATCATTTGATTTTTATTAGAAAATCGAGAGCCTAAGTAGATTCATCGGCATAAGACAAATGCCAAGCTTAATTTCAGTGTATTTATATATCATAGATGTCCATGGCGGTGCTGCCGTGGCGTTAGCAGTACCGTTTTCAAAATCTCATCGCGGTAGCAGGGCGACAGCGGCAGATCGTCACCCGCGATCGACATCTATGATATATATATATATGAATTTAGCACGCTCATTGATCAGAATACTAGGGACCATTTTGAAAATAATGAAAAACAAGATTACAAATATAATTTAAGCAAGATAACGACTTTAATTAAACTCATTTTTATTACTTATTGAAGTAAGAAATTAATTAAATCTTGGTAAATCGTAAAAAAAAATAGTTCATGATATATCATTGCGTTGAATACTCTCAAAATGCGATATCCATAGCATAATCAGCAGATAACGTGTAACTTTGGAAAAGTAAAATTCGTTAATCGCCATCTTTACAAAGAAAATTTTGCTAGACACATTGTTTTTGTATTGCAATTAGGTCGAAACATTGTACATAATATCTATTCTTGTCACACACTTATTGATATTACGATCAACAGCTGTTACGAATTCCTTTCGGACATCAAACTATTGAAGAAAAAATTTGACGTTCGAATCCTGATTTAATATGAAGAAGGATTCAAAACCATGCAGGAAAAATAAAACCATCAGTTTTTTAATAATAAAATGCTCTGGAGCATTATTTATAATCAGAAATATAACTCAAGACTCAGATCAATATCGAGTGTGTAGCTATAGTGGATGTGGTTTTCTTTCATCTACGATAGTAGAAGGCGTTGAAATGATCTGGATTCTGCCACTTTTAATCACCCTGAAAAACATTCGACTATATTAATTGAGAACAACATCTATTTTAACTTAGACAAAAAACAGTCTTTACGCCCATGATAGAATGCAAATTATACTGATCACGGCTTACCACCGATTTTTCCAGCACCATGGAGACGATTCGATGTGAATAGAAAACTAGAGGAGTCATGTATTTTTACAAATGTTATACTCTTAAATTAAATACGAAATTATATGTACTCCGTAGTAATAGTATACTTATGTTTTAAATATGATGTATAAAATTCTACAGTGCTGCCCACTCCTGCTTTAAATCAATTTTTCCTATTCATACTACAGTCTGTAGTACAAAGTCTTCCAGAAAAACTCTGAAAGGATTCTAATGCAGATTGAGATTCAATGAGTTTATGGAATGCCGGTATTCTAGAAACCTATGTGAAAATCTAGTTTGCCGAAAAGATCGTAATTTTGAACTGCGATCTTAAATATCATGCTTAAAGGAATCTCAGATAGTTTATCTTTTACGTAGGTAAATTTAGAATTAAAAAAAAGCGTTGCCACTGTATGAAAATTCGACGAAAATGCGTTTTCTATATCTCTAGAAATTGGCATTATCTTGATAACTGCATACACTAAAAAAAGAACTTTACTGAACCCCCCCCCCCCGCCTCCCCCACAAAAAAGGTTCGGTAGATGACAAAAAGATTGTAAGTATACTGAAATTTCTAAAAAAAGAATAACAAAATATACGGAACCGGTAAAGGATCTGACCGTGTGCCCACAATCAGATCCTTTTTTCTGCGAAACCTTTTTAAGTTCGATAGAGCAAAAAAAAGGTTTCGTAGGCAAATACGAAACTTGAAAAGTTTCATATTAAACCTCATGGTTTCGTACTGGGTTTCGTATTTGCCTACGAAACCTTTGATTTGCTGTACCGAACTTAAAAACGTTTCGAAGAAAAAAGGATCTGATTGTGGGCACACGGTCAGATCCTTTAAAGGTAACGTGTGCTTGATTATTCTTTGTTTTGAAATTTCAACACATTTGCAAGTTTTTTGTCATCTACCGAACCTTTTTGGGGGCTCCTGTAAAGTTCTTTTTCTTTTTAGAGTGTATCTCAGCAGCATTGTGTTGGACAATTCTAAATTTTTATGAGTAGTATAATCTAGGTACAATTTCTATGCACAAAGTCTCAATTCAAAATTGAGAGATACGATTTATTCGAAAACCTGGGTTTTCACAGAGGCTGTTAGAATATAGGAATTCTAAGTCTATAGTACATTCACCAAATCTGGATACTCATTCGAGGATTTTAAGTATTCTTGTAGAAAAGTGAAGTTTCTATAGTTAATAACTGATCTAATGTGACTGGAAATGGAGCGTCTGAAACCGTGACCTCGCTAGCAGATTTTCAACATTTATCGATCGGTTTACAATCATGTCTCCGAAAAATAGTAATATTTCTTTTAATCTGTACTAACTTGCATCTCATTATATCATATGCACACGTACGAGTTTTCATCTAAGCGGAAAATAAATCTTCATATAGTGAGTCGTATCGGAATAATAGAAAATTATTTGCAAGTAATGAATTCTCACAATAATCAAATTAAAAGAAATAAAAGTAAGTTTTCAATTACGTTGATGCATGATATGACTTTCTATTGATTGGTTGACAGAAATCAATCGAAACTAGAGAAATTTACATGACTGATTTCTGCTGATACAGTTATCAGTCGGTTCAACGCTCATATTGAAGACATTGAACAGATTCTGATTTCTTCACAAACTTTACCGAGATTCTCAGTAGATTTGATCAGTTCAAATTTTAAGGTTTTATCATGAGGTTTCGTTATCAAAAGATTCGATCTACTTTTCGTAGAAATAAAAATTTATTTGATATTTTCTATGAGGTTAGGGAGATTCAAGTAATTTCTCAATTCAAATCGAGTTAACTCAGGTTACACACTCTAAAACAAATTCGGTATTTGTTACTATCGGATACTCTTTTAGGGTTCCCGATTCATTCGGAAACTTTTCTTGAGCGCTTCCGAGCCTTCGGAAACCCTTAAAGAGTTTCCGATGGCAACAGATACCGAATTTTTTTAGAGAGTATTCGCTTTTTTCTTTTTATTTATGATTATAATTAATTCTAAAAATAGGTTTTTATGATTCAAGACTCGTCAATCACGAGGATTCATTCTTAGTTTTTCTATGAAAAACACGTAACATAGTTCACTGGCATAAGATCAAAGTAGAATCAAAAGCGTAAGTTTTCTTCTTGGCAGTAGCGAGATCCTATATTTGTTTTTAAGTTGAAATTTATTTGTGATCTTTCGTATTAAAGGGTTTGTTGCAATTTAAAAATGTTTAAGCTAAAAGACGAACTCCTATAATATTTCAAGGATTCGATCTTATCAAACGACCACGTTAGAAAAGCCAATGTCTGCGGTACTGCTATGTCGGTAGTGCACATGACTTTCTCACGAAGCTCAATACGAGATCGATATTCACTCTGGGTTTTCTGAACGAGAAGATGATTTTCGATGAAATAAGGTGACGTATCCGTAGCATATGTTGCTTTGAGAAGCAGATATTATAACATGAGTGATGGAAAACCTCGCCGATCGAAATATTGTAAAACATTAAACAGATATGCAAGAAATCCAGAGCTTAGAACTTTCATGTAGAAAATGTTTGAGTTTAATATTGATTCAGAGTTAAATTTTGTCCTAAAGTCATTCAAATTAGATGAACAAGGAGAGACGAATCGTCATCTTTTGATATCGATTTGAAATAGTTTGGATTTAATGTAGATTCGAATTTCGAATTAAGATGTATTGTCGATCTAGCACGAGTTTCACGTTGTAGTTATATTAGTTTGAAAGCAAGCAATAAATTTCAACGATACATAGCACTTGTACAATCTAAATCTCAAATATTTTATCTCAATTGACAAATTTAGTGAGATTCGTTTAGGCACTCCTTACAACAATCCTCATATTTATTCACATGATGTGTAACACAATGCAATGATTTTTATAATTTTCGTACACAAATGTAGCCTTTAGAGATGAATCTAAAAGGTAAGGATAGAATGAAGAAGATACGTTTGAAATCAAAAATAGGGTTTTTGAATGCCCCTTTATGAATAGACTAGTCAAAAATGAAATTATTGAAAAAATATCTATTTAACTTCAATACATTCATTTGGGAAATACAAATAAGTGAGGGTAATACATTTTGCATGAAGACTACGTTTTAAAATCGATTTTAGATAGTTCTATTTTAGATCATATCTAAATTTAATGCATAACTATTTAGAAAAAAAATGGATAACAACTCACGATGTGCATCAGATAAAAATGACGAACTTGAAACAACAGTTGATACCTATGTCTATTGCATTTTATTCAATCAAGATTCCATGAAAGAATATCTAGACCATTGATATTCTCTAAAACTATGATTTCAAGCTTCAAAAGAGCATCTTACCAGATTTGAATATTAATGTGAGTAAAGAACAGAACTATTGAAAGATGCCATGTTGAAAACAGTCATGTAGTTTTGATCTAAAAGAAAACGTTGCTTGATTTATGAAAATTTATTGTAAATAATTAGTTATGTCGATTTTTACTCCGACCATAGAATCAGATTTAGAAGTTACAGTTCTGTGAGATATTCATATATAGTCTTTGTTATCTAATTACTTAGTATCAAAGTACTCTTACGGATGTATTAAAACAAACATTATCTACTATCGTTTACAGTATTTTGTAGATGCAAAGCAGATCCATGTAGTAAAATTTACAATTATATGAGTATAACAAACTTGTTATTAAAGTAATATAGTACTCTAATCGGAAGCAGAAATACTTTAAAGAAAAAACTCCATGGTCTTTCTAACAAGTAAAAATAGAAAATAATCTCATCATGTATTTCATGTAATAGACAAAATAGCTCAACATGATGGAATCAGTTTCGCTTTTCAAGATCCCAATTATACTCAAAGCAGAAGGAAAAATTCACAATACCATATCAATTCAGCAGTGACGATGTGTGTTTTCAATAGATCGCTGAGTGTTTCGTCAAAGAACTACTCTGCCACATAATGAGCAAGAAAAAAAAAGTGAGAATCAATGGTGTTATGTTTGATATAAATGAATATAAAATTGAAAATTCTTTTGCGTTTTACCTCTTCGAAGAAGAGAGAATATTAGTTGGACTCATTATTTATGTCATTGCAATAAAAAAATGCTAAATTTTGTTTTGAAACGAGAGACGAGAAAAATCAAATATAATTAATGAACTAATTCTTTAATATTTCCATAGCAAGGATTATGAATGAGTATTACTAAGTCCTACAAAAAGTATTAGAGAGTCAGAAAGAATAGCATTCAATTGTGTTCTATCATAAATATATTCTTATAAAAAGTGTCATCTTCAAATAGGTTTTCTCTTGCTATTCTACTATCGTCTAAAGTCTTGATATATGATGGAAAGAATTTTCTGTCAAGAAAAATCGTTTTCAAGTATGAAGAGTTTACTGAAGGTGTTAAAAAAAAAGTTGATTAGTTGATTCATCTCGTTCTTTTATGAAAAAAAGAACATGAAGATTGACAATCAGTTACAGAGTACTCTCTGAAAGGAAAATGTTTTAAAAAAATGTTGTTTTTCAATAGAAACAGACGATTATACGAAGATACTATTCTTTCTTTATCTTAGATATGCTATTGAAAGAGGCGAATATTTTAATATGAATCAAGATTGTCGTAGTTTAACTGAATGAATCAGATATAAAATACAAAGAAGAGAAATGAGATCTGAGTATACGTATACTAAAATATCCAAATATGATTCTAATGTAATCGAATGAAAAGTATTCTCTACTATTTAAAACATAAATCTATAGAACATATCAAGTGAATAAACTTAATTGAACAATATTCGATGCACAGACGTTACCTCTCATGCAATATTCTGGAAATGACGTTGTTTTTATTAACAAAATTTTCATATTTCAAACAAAAAGAGAAGGGTGAAGATCAATCACACTTCTAGATACGCTAGGAAAACTACCGTTAAAATGTTCATTGATTCACGGATAGCTAACTGCCCTAATATTTATTGATAGTTTTATTTTTTGGCAGGTGAATTAACTTTTTGTATTTCGAAAAGATACAATGAAATTCGACGAGCTCTTCCCTCACTTATTCTATTTATCTTATATCCATTGTCTTCGAGTAGTCAATAAATCAATGTGAACAGTGTAACTTCCGACATTCTTACCGATGAGATTGTTTCTCGCTCATGTGAGAATAACAAATGTTTCTATAGAATGTTGATTGATAAAAGTAACTTTAAGTCATCGAAGCTATGAAAAAAAATACTATTTTCAATGAGACAGCTCGGGAAAGTAATTTACCGTTCGATCGAGACAATATGAAATAATTATATCTTATTGAATGACGAAAATATCTGCAATAGTATTATTATACAAGCGACATAGAAATTACATCGTACGGTTATTGTATTTCAAATGTTCCATAACAACGGTTTTGTTTTAGTAGAGTTTTTCTTTTATGATTTTGGCATATACTTTAGCACGGCTATGATTTTATGATTCGCTGTTTCTCTCTAATTATATTCCTGTAAAAAAAGGAAGATTAAAACTCTTACTTTTTCATGTGTCTTACAAACATTGACTTCTATAATAATCAAAACAGTTCTCTTGTTAATTTGATTGAGATATTCATCCTCGATCAAGCACATTTGTAATCTTAAGCGTAAAATAAATTTAATGAATCAATTTGTTAAAAAGAGTAAACTGGCAACGTTGAGTTAACAATGAAAGCAAAAGAAAAATAACTAGCCATTCTATTATTCATTTGATGTATTAGGTACCTATCAGTTATAAATTTAAACTTTTCAATAGGGCTTACGAAAGTTTTTTGTTTTGTAAAACGATGTAATTTTCAAGAATCTTCAATTTTGCTCGTCTAAGTCGATTGCACCAATATATATATATATATATTTATACATGCCACTATTCTTCGCTAAATATTTGACTACATTGAAAACCTTGGCAATTCATCGATCATCAGTAACGAAAATTTCCGAAGTCATCTTGTTTCTTCGAACGAACTAGAATTTTTTTCATATGTCTTGAGAATACTTTGCATAATTTGATTTTATCGTTAAGAAAAAAGTGTTCATTCTGAATAGCGTCATGTAACTGCTTAAAAAGACAATTTCGACTGTTAAGTGTCAAAATTCAATCAAAGGAATCTCTGCATGTCATTAAGCTAAGCATGTTATCTAATAGAAGAGCAGGCGATGACCAATAGCTTTCAAAAGTGGAAATTTGTTTCTCGATATGTCGTCGTCTCTAGCAACTAGAAGAACAAGTTTCATCCTACGCTGTATTTTAATACTTCGTCACTTTTGATTTAATTAGACAAGCCATACATATCATAAAAGATCGAGTGAAATTTTCATTGATTCTTAAATGTTTTTTTTTCTTTAAGAAATCTTTTAAAAAAATTAAAACTTCCTCTGAAATCTACAAAACATCATGTGAAATTAGAATATGGAAATTAATTTTGAAATATCGATTCGTCATCAGGAAATAGTAATACCATAATAATTAGAAGAAAACAAGTCGTTCTATGTGACGAATATCATGTTTCTGATAGATTGTTCTTCTTATAATACGATGTTCACTTGTAACTTCGATAAATAGTCTTCAGACAAGAATATTAAATCAATTCTTATCGCCATTTACTATTTTGTTCAAAGTTGATTTTTTTGTCAAACCCATTCATTCAGTGGTATAGTGCCTTTTTTTGATGAAAACAAATTTTAAATGTGTCGATATTGAAATTCTCAATAATAATTGATGACAAGAAATTTTATCACAACATAAAAAAAGATGTCGGCATTGAATTCTACGACCGTGTAGGATACAGTCAAAGTTTTGAATGCTGTCAAGATATCTCTATGGGAAATGAAATTTCATGCTAGAACCTTGGCAAATCATTTTATTTTCGCAATAAACTTTAATTTCGACTCTGGCAATTCCTTTTTATTCAAGCTCTTCGTAGGTATCTGTCGAACTTTGAATGTTCATTTTATCATAATAAATGAAATTGAAAGTTTAACAAACAATCTTAGCATTGAATCTAACTTATTGTTAGATATAGTAATGAGGTAGAGTGGGGGATTCAACTACTCTCTAGCAATGATTCAAATAGGATTCTCAAGCCAAAATAGGATGCAGTAAGTGTTTTTTAATTGAATTTTTCTTACTTTCTTTTCTTTGACATTAAATAGATGAAGTGAAACTTTGTTACTTTTCACCATAGTAAATTAATTTAAATTACGCTGTTCCATGCCACTGCGATCGAGTGTTAGATTTTTGAACTGTCTTCGGAAGGTATTAGAAAACATTAAAAAAGTTACATCGATGAGGAAATGAATTATGATGCGTCTTTAACTCTTGCACTGACTTTTAATAGGTATTGCAAACTATTCTTTTGCGGATTAAAAACCTCATATAATACTCACTTGTTATCGTTTTTTTCTAGTACTCAAAGCAACTTAGATACAACAGCTAATTTCATGTAAAATATTATTCATGGAAATATAGTGATTTACAAGTTGTTGGATTTCTCGACTTGTCGTTTCACTACCAGTGTGACTATCGTCATTTCATTGAAAATCGTTATCTAGACGAATAAACTTATAGATGATGGAACGATGAACGAGTTGTTAAGAAGTATTATCTTACATATTGCATATCATGAATGAAAGACCCTAGACTTTAGCTAGTATGCGGATATCATTAATCACAGTCAACTTGTGGTAGCAAGTGAGAAGACAATCATGTAGTAATCAAGAGAAATATCTCTTACATAGATTAATATCAAGTAATTATATATCTTTGTGAAACAAAATAAAATTTTTCTTGATCTTAGTATTAGAAAAACTTTTCTAAATGTTAATTTGGAAAAATTCCATCTTAGTTTGTATCATTAAAAGTATCAATTTATCGATGTACTATTTGAATATGAATAAATGATCAATATTTATTACTAAATACCACCCATACATTCTACTTCTCTATTCAACTGTAGATTTACGATGAAAATTATAATTCATGTCTCATTTGAATAAAATCAAATGTCGTGTCAGATACACTTGTTCTCATAGAAATAAAACAACTCGTTGTACATAAATTTTCTTCACTGTTCATCTTAGCTTTAGTTTTTACGTTGATTGAACTGATTGTTTGAGAACATGAACATGGAAAATTACTCTTAAAAAGGTTTATCACAAAAGTATTGTTCATGTTTAGACACTATCTAATATCGATATCGAGTATGGAATATTAAAAGTTGAATATATTTCGATAAAGATTTGCATTCAATTGGAATGAGTTAAATGAAATCATTCATAATAATAAGTGAAAAATTGTTTAATGATCTCAGGAAGTAGACCAGCATTTGTAATAATTTTTCTATCGACAGGAATTGTCACTTGCAGTAGGTGTTCGGTTGATGTGTATATACTGTATATGTATATATTTTAATTAAAATTAAGGATTAAACATATGAATAAAATTTTTATTGCTGCACGATTCGTACTCCTTTACTAGCTGACAGTTCTCATTTGGAAAAACCACATTGATAAAAGAACATCGGAATTAGTATTCTACTGATTTCAGTATTAGTAAAATTGAAAATGTTGGGATTCGACGTGTAAGATCTGCAACTAACGTGTGATTATAATGGCTACTGAGAGCAATAATTAAATCATCTACAGTCAATGTATCTAGCTCAAATACATGATAAAAATTCATCTTGCTTTGATACTTGTAAACACCCTGCATGTACTCTACTATTACGAGTATCGTTTGTATTAAAAAATAAAAAACAGTTTTTATAAATTGATTGATTATATTTGATTTAACTTGAATATTACTTCGTTTTCATGAAATGATATGATATTGGCCGGCTATGCTATATGTTTCTTTGAAATTACCATAGCGAATAACCAACTAACATAGTCTCAAAATTATAACGATTGATTAATTATCATTTATTCAGTACTATGTTTTGATTATGAAAAAAAGGATGAATGTATCTTATACAGTATATAATTAGGTAGAAGAAGTCACATATGAATAGAAACTATACCCGCTCACAATATTCTTTCACATATCTATCAGTAGGCCTGTACAGTATAATAACATTCTCATTCAAAATAATTCTAGATTAGATAGTTTTTATTTTTTCAAACTTTATTAATTCTGAGTTCATACAAGGTATTGTAGTAGCATCCAATTATGAACGAATCATTATCAAAAATGTTTCAATTAAACTAACACATATATGAGAATCTTAAAATTTTTAATGAACCTAAGGAGAAACGTATTTCTCTCGCTAATGACTTAGCAATAACTTCGAATGATTATCAGCAGAGAAATGTGCAGGCATTTCATATCATCGATCAGATTACATTTTCAAATCCTTGCAGTAATCTTGACTCATGATTCTTCGCTGCGAAGTATTATTGAAAATTCAAATTTTGTCTTTTCAATTAAAAAATATTGTAATTTAAAAATTCCAGTGAAAAACCTTTTTCGATTGATTTAATATGAGGGAAAACCATTCTATATCAAACTTCGCTGAAAATTTCCCGAGCGTGTTTCATGAGAAATAATAAATAATATTTTAATTGACTCCAAGATTAAAATACTAAAATATATTTATTGATTTGATGCACTGGATTTTGTGAGTTCAATAAATGCTTCTGAACGTTTCTGTAAAAGTTCACTTCTCTAGACAAATTATATGTAGCTTTTATCATCTGTTAATATGCTAATCAAAAATTCCATGGTAGTTATTTTCTCAAGAATGCTAATATACTTTACGAAATAGTTCTCACAATCGAAACTGAAGAATTTGATGCAGTTTACTCCAATTGGTAGATGAAGTGAGAAACTGAACTGGAATTTTGTGTATTGCGTATACATCTGAAGACATATTTTTATGTGGAAATTTTTCTCAATCAAAACAGCATTTTGAGAATTCTACAAAAAATGCGACGAGGGAAGTCGTATGGGGGAGAAATTCTTTCGTTCATCGTAGTCTAACTTTATCTTCATAGGAAACAATGTATCGATCTGTTATGATCATACTGAAGTTACTGACAATGTCAAAATAGTCATTGGTGAAAATCGATCAAACTCTCTTAATCCATTTAGTTATATTGATTCAGTAAGATGCTTTTCTGAATTCATGTAGTTTTAATCACTGAAATGGTCAGCCATGTTAATATTAATTCAATTCTCATATAACAAATATAGTATTTGAGATTTTTTCAATGCGCACTCTCTTTCCCATGTAATCAGGAAACGCATTTTAGACGCAGCTAGATGCGTTTATGTTGCAAATTTCGGCGTCCTGATGCGTTTCAGTATCGAGTGATGATAAAAACGCCGATAAATGCGTTTTTTTAATTATCCTTTTAAACGCGTTTACAGAACTTCGAGGAGCTTTTCAGTGTTAATCAGAGCAAGCGCATA
>OENT01000689.1:0-10385 GCA_900239685.1 Rotaria macrura
TCGGATTTTACTTGAATCAGAAGTAAACTGCTTCATGATGTCGTGTTTCAAACATTAGCACTTTGATCTCACCACTGATAAAATCTGTTCGCTTTGAACTCGCGCAAGAGCGGAGAGCGTATTTTTACTCAGCATTTGCAAGGTTTTCGTTATCCGTTGTCGGTGAGATACGCGGTTGGAGTTTCGGATCAGTATCGGTGAAGGGAGACGCTCTGAATGGCAATTACGCAGTGATATTGAATGATCAACGTCCTTTTGCTGGATCTGTCCGCTGGAGATCCATTTGGAGGAGATATCTCGGCCTTAGTAGTACAGTGGTAGTATTACTGGCCGTCAAGGAGGAAATCCGGAGTTCGATTCCGACATGCGGAATAGTTCTTATCATTTGTTTTTCTATAATCCTGAGATGAACATGTCATTGTTTTATGTTGGAAAGCTTGTCATCAAAAAGCTGCTTGCCAAGAGTTGCACAATATTGTCAGTTTTTTCTGAACCAAAAGAATATTTTTACAGAGAAAATATAAGATGTGCGTTTTGGATTGTGGCTGCGATAAACATGTCGGATATTGTTGTGTCCCAATGGGTAGCAGGTGTGAATTCCACTCAGAACTCAACTGGGAATAATCGATTGATTCTATCAGGATCCTTTTTCTGGAGATGGAAACGTTGGAGATATCCTGTCTCCGGTAGTATAATGGTTCATATGTTTGCCTTTTACGCTTGAAACCGGGGTCGGTTTCCCGGCACTTAGTAGTTTTTTATATATTTCTATAGGGCATGTCTTCATTTCTGTGATGTGGTAGTTTCACGATTTGTCTCTGCTGATTCAGGCCATGATATCTTGCGCATAAATCTGGCCATAATTGTCGTCGTTTCTGATAGTTGTTGTTGATGATAAACAATATAATGTTTTTTTCGAATTAGACAGAGATTAGCCAAGGGATTATTGTTTCTGTTTATACTGGCAAGATAATACATTTTGTCAACTGTGGAAATCTGCTTGCGCTTTTCATTCGCTCATGTCTTTATACAATAAGGAGGAAGCGCTATGAAACAGTATTGTGATGTAGCAAAGCGAGAGAGATATTCAGGAGAGGAATGCATGGGCGCACTTATTTATAAAAGGTGACACTTTGTATCAAAATCAATCATAACAGGTAATTGCAGTTCAAGCTAGACATTTTTGATTCTCAGCGTTTTTTCGACATACTTGATTTGAAATTCAGTTTTGAGGTGCGGCTTCGGGCTTGGATGAGTCCCTACTGAAACTTTAAGTATCCCTACAGCGCCATTCGATCCGAACCCTTTCACAACCACAGTCACATTCAAACTCACACCTAGACATCCACAGCCACACACTCTATTAGGATCCACAGAAACAATTCTTATTAGGACCTATTGGCACTTGGTAACACTAATTTTTTTTACTAGAAATGTATTTAAAGGCGGTTTCTTGAGAAAACCTTTTTGCTTTAAAGTATATAGTAAAGAAAGCAGTTGCGAAGCTGGATATTTTTTTCAGTAGTCTAATATTTTGCAGATTTATCTTTTTAGTTACCGCCTATTTTCTGAAACCTAAACCGAGTTCCGTAATAGTTATCTCCTAGTCAGACACCGAGCTAATAGTTTTCTCCGAGTGGTTTTTCGATTCACCACTCATATAGTATTGGTTCCTTTACAGGGCTAACATATTCGATGAGAGGTTGCATAATTAAAAATAAAAGTTTATTTACCGGATGTTTTGCCAGTTGCTTCATGCTAAACTACGACAAAATCAGGGCTAAGACCTTAAAATATCGTAATTGATCAAAATTGAAATTAGGTTAGGGATTACATATGGAAGAGCTTAATTGGCAATATTCTTAGTTACCATATTTGACTCAATATTGATAATAACTTTTAAAAAGTAAATTTTGAAAATTTATCCTTACGAACTGCTCTTGAGCGATAGATGGTCCAAATAAATCAATAATGTGTACAATTAAAATCAGGATGTCGAATTTGTATCTGATATTGATCTAAGCAATAGATCTGAATATCAGGTAATGCTTGGTATCCAACTCGGAGTCTACTGGTGCATCCCTAATTCTATGCAAAGCAATTTAGATGCAGGCAAGTGGCATGGAAAAGCCAACTTAAAGTCTAGCTACATTCTATCAATGCTGATTTCATGAGATTACTTTTTCTTCCAAAGAAAAAAATGATTACAAGAATGCATTGTACATCTCATAGTGTAAATCTTCAATAGGCTTCTTTTGCTATACAAACAATACTATTTATGTGAATGATTGATGACGGGTAGAATATAATTAAATATAGCTGTGGATATTTTTCAATGAAAAGAACGAATAAAAAAAGCTGCCATATAAATGTCATTCTAAAGCGAAGCAGAAAATTAGCATTCAAATGCAACAGACAGAACTTTATGAATGCCAGGCAAATCTAGTAAGAACGAACAACAATCATATGAGTTGCGATTTTCTGATTTTACAGTGCAAGTAGAGAACAAGAATGCAAGTGAACGTACTTCCAGTGGGATTGGAAGAAGCAGTGCATGGTCTAGTGCTATGCCCTCTACTAACAACAATGACCATAATTCTCGAAAGAAGGGACGAAGAAAGTGAGTACAGCTGGCCATGTTTGTTAAAATTCTTAATATTCACGTTTCGACTCTTCAGAAGAGCATTCTGGTGGCATCTAGTTCAGTGTTTATCAAATATGCCTCAATTCTGGAACGGGATCATACTTGGCGTTTTAGTTGGCAGTATAGCTTTGGCAGCTGTGCTTACTCTTTTTCTAACATCAAATCAAAGTACAACTCCAATAATTAGTATGATAATCTTTAATTATTCGTATTTAAATTTCTCAGTTTGTAACGCGACGAATAAGAACTTTCTTGTTGAAGTCTATCTAATTCACATTTCAATAATCATCCTTCGATAAAAAGCTAAGAACCAAAACTATACTTGTAACGATTTCCAATAGAAGAGGTGTTGGTCGGTATGAAACTACTATTCCTCTTTTATTTCTTATCGGTAATTGTCACACATTACATAGAGAACACACGGTGTTTATATACATATAGAGGAAGGAGAAAAACAACTAGAGGAAAAGGCCAAGACAAAAGACGGACGCTATATGTAAGAATGTTATTGTTAAACATGTTATTGGGTTTGGTATATAATTCCATATAAGGCAACACACAACAGAAAATATAAGGGAGTTACACAGACACTATTTATTTTGGTTGGTATTAACATAAGGGGGTACATTTTAGCAGCACAGAAAAAGATACTGTTAAAGATCGACCTTGGATGTAGTGCCGTATGAATACTGATTCTTGTGTGTTCATGTACATGGGAATAAGGGTGCGACAGCTCCATCTTCAAAGCTCTCGGGAGCTACGAAAAAGATTTGTTGAACAGCTCCAGCTCTTCAGAATTAGAACACTCCAACATCTCCAGTTCTCGTGATCTGAAGTGCCCCAACAGCTCTAGCTCCAAAGAACTGGAGATTATCAACAGTTTTAGCTTCAAAGAGCTGGAACTCCGAACAACACCGCATTCTAAAACCTTTCTAGCACCATCCGACTGGAGTGTCCATAACTCTTCACGCGCTATCCGACGGGGGTTCTGGATGCAACAATAACAATACGGTATTTGGGTATTGGTCTTGGTATTGGTCAGTATTGTTGGTGATGGTATTTGTGATAGTATTGGTATTGGTATTGGTATTGGTATCGGTATTGATACTCCTATTAGTAATGAAATTGCCACTAAACCCCCTGAACCTATGGATATAGAAAACCGAAGCTCATCCGCTTTCAGTAAGCTTAAGCCCCCCCCCCCCCCTTCAAAAATCGATCTCCATAACGGAACATAGTATAACGCTGAAATTTTGTGCGAATGTTAGTGTTAGTCAGTCATGCATGTAAAAAAATTTCAGCGTTCTATCTCTTTGTTTACAGGAGTTATGATAATTTCAATGTGTACAGAAATCGTATTTTGGGGGTTGTCGCATTAGCAACGAAATTCTATCGAAGTCATTTCAAAATTCTATTCTTTTTTTTATTTTGCACACAACGCTTGGGACTAGGGCCCCTCGTGGCCATTTTTTCGAATTTCTTCCTTCTTCTATTTTTAGGCCTATATGCAGTTGAAAAATTTCTAGAAATCCAATAAAGAACCAAAATTTTTTTAGACGTAAAGCATTTTTTTCATCTTCTAAAATCTTTTTGAAAAAAAACAGCCACGAGGGGCCCTCACTGGAAGTCTTAGCTTTCAAACAAAGCTAGAACATCTGAGGTTATCTTTCGGTTATATAGAAAATTGTTGCAAATGCTTTGTGAAACTCCTGCTTTTAGAAAAATTTAAAACAAAGTTGATGAAATATTTTTTAAGCAACAATAAAACATAAAATGATATAAACTCAGGCATACAATGTACTATATAGAACTACTCGTGAAAGTTAATCAAATAACCAATGATGCTTTGCATAATGTTGTATATAGCGCCATCTATATCTCTATTCTTGCGATTGCCTTTATGTCATCAATGTGCAATAAAATTTGCGAACTCTNGGATGGAAAATATTTTCCCTAAAATAAGTGATATTCGACTCAGTTTTTGATGCTGATTCTGAATATCCCATGCAATTAGCTGATAAATAAAATCCTGATAGTCAAACTTGTAAAATACAACTCGAATTCGTAGCATATTTCTACAGATGGCGAAAAAATCGATTTCTTTCCAGACATTTTTCTCAAAGCAAAAATTTTAACCAGCTCAGTATATGCAGAATTTTATGGAGCATCTTTCTTTGATAACATTTCTCTAATTATAATGGCCTAAAGTTTTGAAATCCCAGGCGAGATCTTAAAAAGAATACATTTTAGTAGTGAAAATGCACTGTAATGGTAAAATTCTCGTTTCTCTGTCAGCAATCATTCAATCATCGAAAAAATTTCAGGGTATCTACAACTTGGGTTACTCTATCGATCTCCGCTAGTATCAGTTAGGAAGCTTTGGCTTAAACAAATTTTAATGATCGCATACTCACAGGTGGTCTACAAGGATATACAACTTGTGAAAGGCATTGCTCCGCCAAGATACGTCCGTTAACCGAAAAAATTGTGGAGTATATGCAGATTTACATCCTGCATAACCCAGTAAACAAAAAATACGAACCTTAAAAAAGTCGAGTTTTTTTTTGTAGGGCCAGGTGAAATTTTTTTATCGAAAATCCACTTTTTCAGAAAAAAAATCTGAAAGTTGTATTGATCCTTAACGTACACACTTCAAGGAACTCGAAAATGTATTTGTCTCCTTTTGTAGCGTTCTGACGAAAATTTCGAATTTTGAAGGGGAGGCCTTAAAAGTGGGCGGCCTCTATTAGAAATCAAGTTTTTGGAAAAACAACTACCCATAGGTAATTTGACAATGAGAGTTCGAATTTCACATCCATTTCACTCGAAACCCTATTGGTCGGTCAGGAACGAATAGAAATCGAGTTCTTCCAAAAATAGCTCCCCAAAGATAATTCGGATTCAGGAGCCCTAATTTCACATGATTTTTGTGAAAAAATCAATTTCTTTTGGTTACTAGCCGACCAATAGGGTTTAGAGTGAAATGGGTGTGAGATTCTGACTGCTTATATTGAAGTATCTATGGGTAGCTGTTTTTTGAAAAAACTCAAGTTGGCTAATAGATTCAACCCCCTTTTTAACATACGAAAAAGGCGATGGCATTCGGTATTTTATATTCCTGCGTTCAATGGGTATAGCGTTAATATAGTTACTAATAGAAGTGTCTGTACCATTTCAAATACTAATACCAATACTGATCTATACCAATACCGACCAATACCATACTAATGCGCCAAAACTGCATTGGTATTGTTGTAATTGGAACCCCCGTTAGTATAGCGCTTGAAGAGTTATTTGTACCGACATGCGTGGAAGTCGCAGCTCCAAGGAGCTGGAGTTACTGAGTTGTTCCAGTTCTCGGGAGCTTGATCCGTGTTGAAGCTCCAGCTCTTTGGAGTTGGGTGATAATAAATGGCCGAAGTTAAGACCGAAGTGGCCGGAAAATCTGATTGGTCGTACGTGAAATCTGTGTAACTGCATATTTATCGTAGGAGATGGTGCTTCTGTATTGCACTTGTCTTGTGGATAGAATAATATATAGAGCTAAATAAAAATGACGATAGTAACTAAATTAATATAGCGATTAATTATGTAAAATTGTAATGTAAATCAACTCGCAATAGATAGGAAAATATCTTGCTTGGGATGACTCAACTTATCCTTCGGGGATCAGTCGACTTATCCTCTGTCTATTGTTATTCGTGGTGAAATACATAGGCAAATATCTCCTTTTAGATGACTCGACTTATCCTCTGACAATAGTCAGTCAATGAGGAAAAGCTCAGAAAATTTTATTTCAAAATTCGGGAAATAGAATTGATATTAATAAAAATGAACATATAATATGCTTCATAGATTTAGAAATTTTTGCGTCGATCGATATTGCAAATAATTAATAGAAAACATTTATTCCATCTTTTTTGGAAAATGAACGATAAAGTATGGATTAAGAGTTACTGGTTGTGCAGCATTAACAAAAGACCAATTAGATTTTTCGGCCTCTTCGGTTTCACTTCGGCCAATTATTGTTACCCTTTGCGGTTAGACCTGAGATGGGACTATCACGTGCCTAGATGCGAATATATGCTTTCTAGAATATCTTCCTCTGTATAACCTCTTAGTATTCGTTACGTGCTCAATATCGACTTTCCTGACAATCACTTTGAATATGGGCTTGAGGTGTGATTATTTATTTATTCATGTCACAAGGCAAAGTCTATATTCAGCTTCATCTGACTTCGCTCAGACATGGAGGAGAAGTCAATTGTGGATCTTCTCGTATAAGTATTTTTCGACAGTCTTGAATTCAAAAGTACCAGAATATTTTACAACCCTAAAGAAATCTGAGTGATGTAGATTGAACCTCTTGTGGCGTCTAAAAGAGAGAGAAATCAATTTTAAAATTGTGGGCGACTTTGTAGACGATTAAAAGATTTTCACACCAAATATATTGCATGACCAATTTTCTGATGTATTCAAGGAGATTGCATAGAACAAATGTATCTCCCACTCCATTATGTGCTTTGTTAGGGAACAGGCTTCAAGTAGAGACAGACTTAAGCATTGATTAATACAAAAGGATTATAAAGGCATGCAAAGTAAAAGAAATATATAACGTTTTTCTTTCATTAGGATTCTGTTATTTCTACTAGACTACAGGGACTGAAGACGTTGGAGTGTTCTTTACTATTGTAGACGCTCATAGACCTATAAACTCGAAGCCTCATAATTTAATGACATTGAACTTTTAACTGAAATATCAAGTTTTTAAAAATATCTGCCACATTCCTCAATGTAGATGTCTCGAGAACAGTGAAAGTTGAAGTTTGAGATTTGTAATTATAGGGTCCTTGATAGAACATATAGAAAATTACAATTAATTTTGAACCAATACCAATCATGAAGCCAACTTAAGAGATTTTGAATAAAGTGTATCCTAATTAGAGGCATGAAAGTAGGATTAGGCATTGCTTTGAATTAATTTGCCAATCTCCCACCAGTGGCCCTTAAAACATACGCCGGCTTGGATTGAATTCAGAAAGGAAGTCCTACAGTAAGTATCTCTTTTAGGAAAATATATATTGTTTTAAATTCACAGCTACAACGGCGGTATCAACTTGTGGTAGCACATGCGTCAATCAGTCGTGGATTCAATCAACATCTTTAGTTGCCAAGTGGTCATTCGATGGGAACTACGATGATAAAATGAAGACCTACAATGCCACTCCAGTTAATGGAGCATCATTTACAACATACGGTTATGTGAATGAAGGTCTATTACTGAGCGCGAGTCAAAACGAATCCGTAACATCGTCATATGTACCTCTATACATGTCGACCTTTACTATCGAGGCTTGGGTTCGTCCAATTGGATTTCCCAATGTGCTGGATCTCGGTATCATCGGACTATGTCCAACAGCTGTCGCCTACAATTGTTTGTTTCTGACAATAAGAAAAACGAATAGTAGTCGTTACCTTTATTTCGGATCTTATAGTAACAATGATTTAATGGGTACTACTTTTATCAAAAATAATCAATGGGTCCATGTTGCGATAGTTTTCGACCAGAATACATTGAGACAATCAATATACGTCAATGGATATCTCGACGCCAATAATACAGCTACAGAATCATTCCTTACTAGTACAGGCAACTTTGAGATCGGACGTATTAAAAACATTGAATCGACCTATGGAAATAATTCTTTTTCAGTAAGTATATGACTTTTATCCTCTCTCTCTATCCTATAAGAAAGTAGTTATAATCATTGTTAAGAAGATTTTGATGCTCATAGAAATAAAAACTAGTGATTGATTCTTGAAATCGTGAATATTAGACTATTTTTTGTTCTTGTCTCAATCCCAATTCTACCTCTGACTTTTAATATTTAAATTTTTTGAATATTAGATATTACGAAAACAGAAGGCTCTTCCATTTTCATGAAAAATTTACTGAATCTATTCATAATAAGTCATACTTTTAGGGCTACATCGATGAAGTGTCTATCAGCACTCGAGTTAAATCCTCGTGTGAAATTCTCGAGGATGCTTCCCTCGCAGCTCATTTCGAATTCAACAGTGGATCTTTACAAGTGGACTCAGGGCCAAACTCTCTAGTGGGAACAGACTTTTCTGCGTCATTCATTTCTGGCCACGCTACTGAAGCCGTTTTGGTCAACCAATCCGCATATTTTCAAATTGCAGATGTGACCTGTGTCGGCGAGGTCAATCAAGCGTTTTCCATCGCTTTCTGGATACAACCGATTTCTCTTTCTGGGACTATTGTTTTACTCACCTCAAATACATTGATTAATGGCAGTGGATTCTGTTATCCATACATAGGCTTCGATACGAGTGGAACTCTGGTTGCCCAAATAAACAATTTAGGTCCTAAAGCGGTTTATGCACCATCGTCTTTAGCTCTATCACCAACTTGGAGTCATATCGTACAAACATGGAGTCTTACCAATGGATTAAGACTCTATGTGAATAATGTTTTAGTGGCATCGAACTCGTCATTTAATCTTGGTCGCACAGTCGGTGGATTTCCATTCTATATTACTTTGGGAAATCTCGCCAATACTTCAATCTATTGCTACGGAATAACAATAGATCTTGTCAGTTCATTCACTGGGACCATTGACGATTTCAGAGTATACAGGAGAGAACTGAGTGACATTGATATCTGTAATATCTATAATAGTTAGCTCATTGTTCACTACATGGGAAAAGGAATGGCGGCAATGACTATAAAACACTTATATCATACTGTTGACTTTTGCAGCTGACCTTTCCAAACGCCGAAAGCCAGTATTATATCTTAACTTAACTAATTATTAATGTCGAAATGTTTGTGCTTTGGGTAATCTTTCTGAAAACAAAACAAGAGAAATTTCTGCGATCAAGGGTTCACTTGTTGCACGGAAGGGACGTCAGTTAAAAAACCAATAACTTTAACTGAAGACCCTAAAATTTTTGAATTATGAGTGACAGTGACATGCATTTTACATCGGTTACGATAACTGTTGATGAATCCTCCCTAGGTACTAGATAACATACAATATAAGCGGCATAAACTCAAGATAGAGTATACTTGCGATACGTGGATGAGCATGAAGGCTGTGAGCGAGAGGTATGTACACGTGCGTAGTAGATCACAATAGGTGCAAGAATTTCAAGAACTATATGAAAATACACAGAGCCATCTTAGTACATTGCAGGGTAGGACACTGAAGGACAAACAGCTTCTGTGAAGGCAATCTATTAGACTAAACAATGGCTATAAAATATGCAACTATTCAGATAGGGCTGAATAGTTCAAATCAGGGTTTTATATTTCTTTCTTTGTCCTGAAGTCCTGTTTTGAATTAACATAAAATTTACGTTCTCAACTCCGTCCTTCCAATGTACCCTTTTACATTTTCAAGATTGATGTCAATTCGATATGATTATGTCATTTCCGTAATCGTTCGATGTACCTTTCTATGAAGGATCATTACGTTTCACTTCATATGATACATCAGTAGCTGTTTATCATCGTTCTACATATATATATGTATGCTGCATTATTCCAGTATCAGGCTTTATCTGTATTATCATAGTAAAACAGCAACCATGCCAAACGCTTCACGGTTGTGAGCATAAATTACGATTCATAAAATTCGCCTATTCAAGAGAAATCGGAAAACTCACATAGAAGAGAAGTAGAGCGTTGTTTGATTGCATCACATCGTTCTAGTGT
>OENT01000689.1:10846-26332 GCA_900239685.1 Rotaria macrura
TTTTTATTGTAAATTATTTTTTTTATTGTAATTTCATTTATTTATTTTTATTTAATAAATTTACTTTCGATCATATTAAATGTTTATCCCTTGCAAAAGACGTGGGGCGAGGTCTCAAAAAACTACGGGAAAACAGATCGTTTACTGCCGTACACAATAGAGAATACTATCTGTATACGGCCACTGTAATTCTTCATTAACGGCCGTTTACATCCCCGTATACGGTACGGAGAAATGCGTCCGTATTACTGCCCCTGTTAAAACGGGGTAATACGGCGCCGTAACGAGCCGTATTTTCATCGTAAACGGCAGTAATTACAACGTATCCTTGTCATCTACGACCGTAAACGACGCCGTAACGGTGTCCGTTTTACTCGACCTGGGTGGTGTCTGGAACTACTGCGAAGAGCTGGTTTCTAACAATCTAAGTGACGGCTATTTTACGTACATTGCGACATCTGAAGTAGTGTAAGTGAACCTATAAAATTTGCATACAGTCGTGTACCCTTTTCCCCTAAATTAATTTTAGACCAGTTACTAGACATAATCAGATCAATAAGGAAAGGTCTGCAAACTGACCCCGGAAACATTGAATACTGATAATGGCTATATCTTTTGAACAATCTCTGTAACTGTTTCCTCAGTATATCACTGTATGTTGACAAAAATATTGGAGTGAGAAAAAGGTGGACAAGGAAACTATTAAACGTGGTAGGTTTCGATTGTAAATAAGGAATCAAGAGTTTTTTAATACTTTCATGTTTCTCTTTTCGTCCTAATAAATACGAAAAAAATGATAACAGAAAAACCTCCAGACAACGTAAAAGCAACTTAACTATTGTTCCCGTATTACATTTTTCTTTCAGTTTCATAATCATCACTTAAATGAGATTTACTTTTAATTCAAATACGTCTAGCCAGAATAATTTTTTCAAGACAATCCAAGCATGGTACTTGTAACTTGTAGTGGTTACGTGGAAATACTACTGGTAGCATTCCAACTTCTGTCTGTAGCATATCAGGCTTTCTTTGTAGTGATCTGCGGATTTCGGTTTGAATACAAGTTGATCTTATTTAGATGCGATTATGAAGTATGTCGATGGATAGGAATGTGGGTCTCCTGTTCACTCTCAGTCAAGGCTATACATTCATGCACACACCCTCAAATCTTGTAAATTATGTCCCACATTGTTTTAACAATTTTGTTGATTTATGTTTGAATCAATTAATAATTTAATGCTTTCTACATATAGTCATTTTATGGCTTCAATCTGTCGTTTTAACAGTATGTAAACTGTTCCAATGTGAGAAATCTTCAATCAATCTTTAAAACGGAGCGACAAAAAGGATACTCATCATTACGTAAAAAAAATCTTCACCGACGCATACAGATGAGAAAACCGAGGCCTCTTGTGTAATAATAGCACTTTCAAAGATTTTATTTTGAAAATTACGATTAATAACCATATAAATCCAAAAGTAGCTGATCATTTTTTTTTGACGTATATTATATTCATTTCCCCAGCAATAGGATGGATCTTTTTCTAATTTGACTGTATTAAGCGATTGTATTAAGTGTTAAGTAAAACCGCTGCATAAATCATTTAATTAAGTCATATTAAAAGCGAAGGTCGACCCCATCGGTGGATATTGATATTGGTATTAGTGCTGGTATTTTTACATCCCTACTAACGATAAAGTCACTAAAACCTTGCTCATTCCTCTTATTATACATTAAATTACAATGAATTTTAAGTAAATTAAGTGTCAAAGAGAAAAGCGTAATAGCTACTATTAAACAAAGTTAAAAGGACGACCCAAACCCAATGGTATTGCTGGGAAGTGGATGCAACTTACGAAAAAAAGACAGCAAATATACATTCTTCATTTTTAATTTCTTAAAGATAGAAGGAAGCATAAGTGACGAATTCGATTGGACGAAAATCGTTATTTTACAAAAGCGTATCTTATGGTTGAATTACCAAGAGCCTGATTTCTAGAAAGTTTCGTTGTTGATTGATTCAATCTAATTATTGATGATATCCAGTTATCCATTGAATAGCTAAGTGAGATTATTAATGACGTTCAATTATATAAAACGATGATTAGTCTCTTGTTGATTACATGAACGATGCAATCGAAGAGTGCATTTGATTGAGTATTACAGGACATAAATGTGCAACAACGATTGAACTGATCTATCCAATACCTTACAAATCGCTTGAATCTATTTGTTTGGTTCAAATGAGAAACCAAATTATATTGTTTATATAGGTTAATTGAAAGGTATGGTCGATGATACTAAATCACTCAATCAATTTTTACAATCAAGTATTCGCCGTATTGAACATGAATAAGCTATTCCCAGGTCGATCAAAACGGTATCGTTTACGATCCGAATACGCACGGAAAATGTTGTTAAAACGCAGTATTTACGGTAACAAACGGGATCAATACGGTTCACTTTCGGGCCGTAACAGACCGTATTATCTGGCGCAGAAATACGCACCGTTTTCCATCCGTCTCGTAAACAGACCGTATATTGATAAAAAACGATGCGTTACAGAGTGCCCATTAACGGACCGTTTTTGCAACGATAAATTATTCGAAATTAGCAATTACGGAGGTCAAGCGTTACGGCCGTCCTGTATCCGCAGAAAAAGTTTTGCGACAAAGACGCGACTTTCAAAAGGCATAGTATTTTAAAGCGAAGGAATAAGGCTGATATCAGTGCCCAGCCCGTTTTTTATCACTAACTTCACTCAGGTGTAGCGANGCCTACCTGGGTTTTCTTGCAAAGATCAGTTGGGATACCGTTCAGGGGTACTCTAGTGTGTAGTAACAAAGTTCCATCAATGTAAATTCCCGATGGAGAGACTAAGTTACATTGAAAGTTAACAAAAATTTAGCGTAAAAACTACAGCATGATATCCTCTCTGTCTTTACACATTCCTGCACAACTAAACTAAATATCACATAGAATGTGTAAGGACAACATAGAACGATTACGGCCCGTAAACCGAATGATTACACCCCGCTTTCTTAGTAGTCTGAAGAACCCCTTTAATTAGCACTTTGGTGCTTTGGTATCCCGAGTCGCTTGCGTTCTTCATTCCCGTATGCGAGAAAGTACATTAATACTTTGGAGAAATTTTTGGCGAAAAGGTCAGAAAATAGACCGTATGCGTTCTGGTTTACGTAACGTTCAGCGCTCTTCGGTAACTGCTCCGTAAGCGTTCCGTAACTTATACGTTTGTATTCCGTAAACCGATGCTCGTAATCGAAATTCTACGGAATGCCGTAAACATGCCGTTTGGTATTCGTTCACCGCCGTATACGGACCGTTCTGTACGACCTGGGTTATCAATCTTATTGGTGGCCTTTCATATTTTCCTAATGATAAAATAAATAACCAAGAAACAACATTTATATGTAGCATACTTATTGACAGATATATTTATTGAAATGAAAGATGATGCTAAAATAGAGATGACATCACTGTTTCGAGAACAATATGTATAACAATAAAGACGCATTACATTTTATTAATCAGTTTACATAGAAAGCTATTGTTCATTCAGTGTAAAGCATACGAAATCTTTCGATCATCCACTGAACTACCAATTGTCTAGTGTGATGAATACTGAACCTTTTTTGTCCAATAGAATCATCACAAGTTCAGCAATACGTTTACAAAGACAAAAGAAACAGTACAGAACTCACATGAAGCTTTGCTCCAAGTTTTGAATTTTACCTAGGAAACAAGATTTTTACGGAACTAAATATCGTTCCACGAAAACATGCCAAACTTTTGAGATTCCGTAGAAAACCTATTTTTCTAGAGTGAGTAATATTTGATGCAATCAATATTCACTAAAAGCCTTCTAAATTATTTTCTACGAGAAACCATTAAAACGCTGTGCGTGCTTCTCTAGTAAAACCAGAAATATAAATAGGATAGACCAACTACTCGGTTCAAGATCAACAACCGATCCCAATCCGATACCTCAAATCTGCATTCACACCCTTTCATATTTTCTTCGTTTTTTGTATGGAAATCTAGATGGCTTAGGTTCTCTCTAAAGAAAAAGGTGTCAAAATAAACCTTGCTTCAGTTATCAACATGTTTACTATAACGAGAAAAGGTTTAACCGGCAAGTTTGGAAAGTTGTGGAGTTCTATACTTGCTGACTAGAACTTTAAAAAAAGTTTCAGGCAGCTATACTCAAATCCAGAACCTTAAAAAGTTCAGGACCTTTGGTAAAACCTTGAAGGGTTTAGTATGACACATATTTTTAATGTTTAATATATGCCGAATCGGCTTCTAGTTCACGTAATTCAACAACATAGATCAATCATCAGATGATAGCATACGTCATCAACATATTATTCGACTCTACAAATATGATTCGTAGTCATGTAGTTAACATCCATACGTAACGACATTACTCATATTTGAAATTAAAAATCAATTACTTTTTATTTATTATTGACATTCCTATTTATAAACTGTACTTTTTATCTGATCACTCATACTGATGTATCTCACTTTTTTTGTTGTATCTACCTATTTGTATCGCATATAGTTACATAGTCAAAATATCTACTAGTACAGTAGGTTATTCTCTTTCAATCACATGTAGTTGTACAACTTAATAAAGAATATGCCTGCTAAACCAGATTTCCCTAGTCTTTATCCAAGATTTCGAATAAATAAAGTTTACAGAAGTCGATATTCGTGATATGAGTATTGAACACTCAGGAAGATAATGGAATCAACTTGTTTTACGTATTATGTTTATTGAAATTAGGACTAAGAGACTGGTACACTCATTTTTTCCATAATATTCGAAGAAGGGTTTCATTGTTATTTGAATACATTTATATGAATAGGAATAGGTGAGAGGGATAATGTAATCATCATCAAAATAAGTTTAAGATTATTCACATTATTATGAGCTTCTGCAAATATTGAAAAATTTATGTCTATTTCTTAATCAATATTCCTATCAAAGGAAAAAGTAGTTTTCATCAAAGAGAAAATGCCATCAGCAGTTTATGTGTGAGCTACTGAATTTTCGTGGAACTCGTATGTATTTTCGAAAAAAACAGATGATGTTTGTTTCAAAACGAAGTTTTGCAGTTCCGTAGCTACCTTCCCTCTTGGCTACATACATCTTAGCTTCCCTACTCACCCATCCGAACCCGTTTTAGAAGACTTAGGAATCTCGATGTCCATTACTAATGTCACACACATAGAGCAAGAAAAATATACGGAACAGCTGATTTCGCCATCTTATTCAACTTTTATTATAATAAAACTGAAAAGGAGAATTTCGATATGAAGTAATAATGGGTGAAAAGCAACAATTGAAATAAAAAATGACGTGTCTATCTGTTCAAATAATGCCAAAGCGATTTTTTTTGAAACATCGAAAGCGATTTCTCTTCATAGTGTATATTGTAATTATTTTTTCATCTTGAAGATTAGTGTATCGTTGTACATGCGGTCTTACAATTCTTCGACGTTCTATTCATATTTCAACGAATAATAAATTCCGACGTTGATATCTAAGAAAGATACCATCGTTTGTTTAATATGCACTGAAAAGTGATTTCCTTTTGTTTTCTAATACGAAGTGGTCGAGCAGAAATGTAGTCTAGAACTAATTGTCCCTCGTTGAGCGAAAAAAATCCACACTATTGTCTAACTATGATTGATTCATCGTTCATGCATTACATTTTGATCGCCAGAAAGTCACTGGTGGTTAAGATTCTTTTCTGTCTTCAGTGGTTCACTTGTGAGAACAACAACTTCAAACATGTAAAGTGTTCTGAGAATTCATATTTATATTTCAGCTGGTTCCCAAATTCTTCGCAGTCACCAAGAAAAATTCTCATTTCATAGAGATACTTTGTTTTTTCTCTCTCCTGTTTCTGAAAGAACAAAAATATCCAGACATTTTTTTTCTTTTAAATCTGTTAGTTCGAATTGAGAACTAAAATGAATTATACTTGCTTTCAATTGACTTAGTTATTGTTTTATTGTGTTTTTAATAACTTAACAATTTTCCTACGGCCTTCTTTCTTTACAATTACTTATACTTTCTCACTTATATCTTTTGCATTTCTAAGAGATTATCGATACTACTTAGATATACATTGACTCGAATGAACTGACAAGTGACCAATCCAGCACAGGAACTGGTGGGTACCTATAAGTAGTGCTATGTATTTTTCATCAAATGAATGTACATCTGACGAGAGAGAACTTTTCGAGTTTCTGAGAATCTTTTCGATTAGTAACATGATGATATGGCAGACTGTAACTACGAGGGAAATACACTAACATTGGTTCAGGCTACAATTGTTTTGAGCAAGGGTCTTATGAATTTTTTAAGTAATAGAAACAAGTTCAAAATTTGTTTCTCAAGCTTAGTTCTCTCGAACAAAAACAGACGTATTATCTTGAAATATCTATTGTGTCTATTCTACGTAGGATGGTCTTGTTTATTTGCAAGTTCCAAATTTTCATGATTCTCTGTTCAATTAACTAAGTAATTTCCCTTCTAATATTCCGAGAAATTGTTTTTTCTTTTCCCTATATTATCTATACTGTCGAAGTTATGTGATAACCATCAGAGCAACTGACAAAGGATGATTACGAATGTTTATACAATCCTAAAATGCATCTAAACACACACGCACACTCTCGCTACCATCACATAAGCATTCAACTCAGACTGACATAAATAGTGACCGAACGATAAGTTTTTTTTCACGTAGATTTTGATATAATTTAAGTAGGCAAAGCCAAAACATGGATTGTAGTATATTTTAGTCGTCAATCTAAAAGTAATCTATGGTAACAATTTTGATGAGTTTCTTGTGTAAGAAGACTTCTTTTTTAAAAATCTATCTGCTGTCCACATCCCAATAAATAGAGGTGAAAGAAATACGATTATTCCACGATTGTTCTTCGACTAGCTAATTTCAATCAGAAGTCATGAGCACGCTGGATGGTACACTATGGGTTGATTGAATACACATGATATAAGAAAAATGTTGGTAAAATGTGTATGTGCGTTTCTGAAATCAACATTGGCTATCTTTGTAGATAACACAAAACAAAAATTAACATCCTTGTAAAACATGGCAAAGAAAAAAATTCACGGTAAAGGGTTTTCAACATTTGTGAACATTGAAACATGCATTAATTGCTTTTGTGTGTGTGGTTGTGGAATATACTTCTGACGCCATCTCGATCTTTCATATCGAACTCTATAATGTCGCCAGTTACTGGTTAATAGACCATTTTTCTTTTTTTCTTCTTCTTCTCGTTGTACAATATATGATTCATTCTAGTGAGACTTCCGCTTAGTTTGAATGGCTGGTTGAGTATTTACCTCAACTAACTATAGGATTTAATTTATACGTTCATTAAAATAATATTATTTTCTCTTAAAATAAAAACAGAAACGAAAACATAATCTTCGTTTACATTTTTAAATTATAAATAATAAATAATGGGGAAAAAAGAAAACATAATTTCATCTTATATAAGCAATATCTCATTCTGTTCTGACTAAACTGTTATGTTCTTATTTACCTTAGTGTCGAAATATTTCTACATATGTAAAATATTCAGCTATTTTTTGTTTTTTTTCAACAAATGACTCATGTGTTGTTTGTTGCACATGCTATTTTTTATTTTCTGATCTTCTTCTAGTTACTCCTTCATTTGGTGTCCACATTCGTCAATTGGTTTATATTTATATAGATACATATATTTATTTTTTGTCTTTACTTTTCAATGACGGCTAAAGAAGATTTAGTCGAACCTATTATGGGTAATGATCAACAAACAACATCAGATACCAACGATCAACAACAAACGCCACCTGATTATCAAACTTCAATAAGAATTGAGAATGATCCAGATGATGTCGAAGATGAGTGTGGTAAAAAGAAAAACTTTAAAGATTGATCAACCCTTAATTCACTTTCTGTTTCTGTTTCTTTCCCGTTAAGTATTTGATGAAAACGGTGAACCAAAATTTCCAATTGACGATTTAGTAAAACTTGATGAACAAGTTAATCGAATACGATGGGTGATACCCGTTTTACCTGATGGTGAATTGATTAAATGTTTACGAGCAACAGTTCGTCTCGCCAGAGAAAGTATGAGTTCGAAATACATAGAAAAATAAACATGATGTCATATGTTGTAGAAGTTGATACGAAAAGTGAACCATGTCAACGATTTATTCGTGATGGCCTTGTCATTTCATTTACGAAAATACTCGGCGATGAAGCTGTACTTTCATGGAAACATGACATATATGTATGTGAATGAAACTTTAAACAATAAAACTGATGAGAAAATAACAATTTTTCCTTTCTCTATAGGTTTCTATCTATAAAAATACAATGAAATGTCTTGAATTATGTGTATTGAAAATTGATGAAGATTGTTTTCCACTACTTGATATTCTTAGTTTTATTATGAATCCTGTAGCACGGTAAGAAACTGCAATACAACAAGATTAACTGTTTTATCTTCCGTTTAATAGATTTCATCAAGCTAATTTAACTCGTGCCTGTGCATATCATCTAAAGAATGAAAGTGAACCGTTTGCTTCGATGCTGGAATATCGTTTTCCGCAAAGAGTATGTTAAACAATTTGAAGTTCTTTAATAAGCGAAATTAGGAGTGGGTCAGAAATAATGGTACTCTCATTATTTTCTGATTATTTGTTCTAATTTTTATTCGAACTGAACTTTTCACCATTCAATTCTCTACGAAACCCTGTATAAAAGGATTTCGATGAACTATATAACGACTAAGTTTTAAAACGAAAGAAAAATCGTCTGAAAATTTTTAACTTTCAAGTTCAAAATGCATTAACATTTGGAGTATGTTTTGATAATTTATATATGCAGTCATAAATTACGAGAGAAACATTGTCTGGTATTCTCAAATACCCTCTTTCTGATATCTTTGAAAAATATTTCTATGAAAGTTGTATTTGCCTATGAAATCGATATTTTGCCAAAAACTCCTCCAAAACGCTTTAATTTTAGTTTTCAAGAAAACCTATCGAGAAAGAATCTTTGCATAACTCAAACGAGTGTACAGTGATGTAGCGGAGTATGTTAGCCTTCGAAGAAAAACAAATCGTCAAAGAATAATGTTTTTTTTTGTTGAATGGCATGCACGAAAGTGCATGCATAAAAAACATGAAATGAAAGTTGAGTTTTTTCGTTTAAGGGAAAACATTGAACTTGAAGTTTTTATTCATTTTTCGATCAAAGAAAAATTTCAAATGGATGAATCTTGTCCAGAATTTAATGCTCTGTAACATGGTTAACTTACCTTTTTTTGTAGCTGCCCACATGGGAGTTACGTTGTAGAAAAAACGAGTTTTGAGCTTGAAAGTTAAAGATTTTCAGACGATTTTTCTTTCGTTTTAAAACTTAGTCGTTATATAGTTCATCGAAATCTAGTATACAGGGTTTTGTAGAGAATTGAATCCAAAATATTATGTGGAAAAGTTCAGTTCGAATCGATAAAAAATAGAACAAATAATGTGAAAATAATAAGAGTATCATTGTTTCTGGCCCAACCCTTAGTTTTAATAAAACTATTTGAATACATCAAGAAAAATAAATAATAGTAAAAGTCAAAACTAAAACGATGTTATTTGATTCATCTACTTGAGTCTTCAACTTTAATTGAAAACTATCCTCCATCGTTTGAATAAAGTCTTACAATTATTGTTTGAGTAATAGAGAGTTTGACGTTCTTGTTTCACACTCTGCAATCTGATTGAAATGAATTTTTCTGTCTAATTAATTAGACTCGACAAATAGGTATGGATTGATTTTCTTCTCCCTTTAAATAATGTTCTAGTCAATTTTGAAAAGATTTTTTACTCAGATAAGAGAACATTGGTTGTTTATAATTTCCTAGGAAGAAGAATCTGAGAATCCTAGGCTCATGGCAATGTTTCTTCTATCAGTTGAGATCTATCTATCGTGATAATTTCAGTGTTGTCGTTGTGAAGACCAGACAAGAAAAAGTGCTCTTGAAATTCAGCTTAAATTGTATGTAATTTTAATTTCACATGAAAATAGAGACATCTCAAGGTTTATTAGTATATGAATAGAAAAACTATCTAGCTTAATGAATAAGTCTATTGACGATGATCTATTGTAGATTTTCAAGTTTGAGTATTTTGACAAAACCTGATGGTAAGACTTCTTTTGTTCATTTATTGAATTTCAAAATGAACTTGATGATTGTAACGAACGACTATTTTATCGATAGTGCCATTTATCATAATTGTATGGATCGATTTTTCAGGAAATACTAATAGCAGTTGGAAAATTCAACGAAATTCTTAAAATTCAAATCTAGAGGTTTGCATAGTCCCAAATTTTATCAAGAAATATCGATTTTCAGTATAGGGAGTGTCACGTGAATAGGTACCGTCCCGTTTCGTCGACCACTATTCTCTTCCTATCATATACCGCAATATTATAATTAAGTGTTTGGTCGGCAAGTTAAGGTTCAAATAATAAATCTCAAAATGAATATCCAGTGTTTTTAAATTTAAAAGTCACCTGATCTGTGGTTTAGTGGATAAAAATCAAAATTCACTTCAACAATTTTTCGATAATCGCTTTATTTATTTTACGACGCATTCGTCATATAAGATGCAGATCGTCTTATGAAAAATAGTTCGATCTGTCAAAGTCACTTTGATACACACACGTTTTTGATTGGATAAAATGTTTACAGAATGTCAGTTCAGTTTTTCTATTTTTTAATCTGAAAATCGTTCTGGGGGAAACGTAACTATTACTGAGAAAAATCTAAAATACCTTAATAAATGATGAAACTGTTTTCTCGACTGTCACACTGTCCTCAGCAACACTTATGTTTCACTCAGTCCAATTTTCAGATTAATAAATAGAACAAATCAACGGACATTCTGTAAACAATTTATCCAATCAAACTTGTGTTTATGTCGCAGGAGAAATTAAAATTCAGTAGAATTTAAAATTCTCCTAGTAGAAATTACAATTTTAATTTCTACGAGTAGAAATTACAATTGTAATTTCTACTAGGAGAATTTTAAATTCTACTGAATTTTAATTTCTTCTGCGACATGTATATTAAAATGAATCTTGATTTTTATTCACTAAACCATAGATTAGGTGACTTTTAACTTTAAAAAAAACTGGATATTCATCTTGAGATTTATTAACTGAACCGTAATTTGTCGACCAAACGCTTAATTATAATATTGCGGTATATGATAGGAAGAAAATAGTTGTCGACGAAGTAGGGAAAAACTTTCTTTCGACCAACCAAAATATTGCTCTAATTGGTCTTAATTAGTTGACTGTACGGGACTGAATCACATGAATAATATACATGGAAGTTCTTATTCGTGGCATACAAAAAAACTGATTTATCATAATTTAAGAAAAGGCTAGCAAGTTAACAAGATCAGTCTTTTAGATATGCTATGTCGTATGTATAGATCTTCCAATTAGTGAACATAATTCGAAAAGAAGAGAAGAAAAAAATGTCGTTTTACATTTCACGAAATACTACTAGATACGAAACTTCGGGCGCAGTAAGCGTAATGTTCGCAGAATCAAAATGTGAAAGACAATTTAACTACTATCGTCATTCAGAGATCACTTGATTTCAACTGTTAGTTGAAACACAAAGAACAAGGTCGAAATAGATTGTGATCATTGAAAATGCCGTTAAAATTTTTCAGGCATGCTGTTTGTCAATGCACTTGTAAATAATAGTCTTCTATCCTCAAATTATCTCAAAATTTCAAAACATTCAGATAAAATCGTAATCAATATTACATGGCATCACTTCTTGATTTTTTGTTTAATACTTTAAAGCAACTCTTAAGTCAAGGAAGATTTCTCAGCACTTGTTCATTTGAGATTTAATGTATCTATTGTATTATTTTAGGGTTGGCTTGTTGATTTTATAAATAAATTTGGGGATTTAGGTGGTTTTGATAAAATTCTCACACGTTTTACTTCAACTGAAACAAAATTAACAATATCAGTCGTTATTGCATTACTGAAACCCTGGGGTCTCTGCTACGAATATTTAACACAATCAACAGTAAACAAATATTTTGCACCAATTATTGTAAGAATATTCTATTGTAATTCAAGTATCACGAAACATTGTGTTATTTTTCTTTAGGAACTTGTTCCACAATATCTAAATCAATTAGCAGAAAATGATTTTAAAATAGAAGCAAAAACTGAATCCAAAAGCGATACTCTATCAGCAGTCATAAAATGGCTCCGTCATCTTGCATTACGCTTATCAGATAACGATAAAGCGTGTCGAGATCTAGATGAACTTCGTCTTAAGATGATTTTAAGGTAAGAAATCTTATCTAAAACTTCAAGATTCAGAAAATAAAACAGTCTCCGTTTAAACTTTTGACAAATGTATAATAGAGTCATTTCACAAAATACGTTAACGTCTTTATCGTTTGCAACTAAATTTTATTCATATTCTTCATCGAATACACGCATGTTTTTTGTTTTTATCCATAGACTTCTTGAAACGAATTCATTCAGCGGTAAAATGAATGCACTTAGTGAAGTTAATAAACTTCTTCTAAGCCTTAGTCCAATGCATCGTCCAATATTGAGGCGTTCCGATGATAATGAAGGTTTAACACCAGAAAAGTTCATTGTATGTAAAAAAATAAATCATAAAAAATGTTTTATGCTGTTGATCTTTATTTTCGACAGCAATGGATTCAAGAACATCAAATTCTCGATGTTGTCTTACGTGATTGTCTTCATCAACCGCAATATGTTGAAAAATTAGAACAAATTCTTCGTTTCATGATAAAAGGACAAGCATTAAGTCGCGACGATCTAGCTAAAATTTGGAATGCATCATGTGGCAAGCATGAAGCTATTGAAAAAAATGTTCATGATTTACTTGCAAAATTAGCTTGGGATTTTTCACCAGAACAATTAGAGCAATTATTTGATTGTTTTCGAGTAAAATCTATCTATCTATCTATCTATCTCTATACATACGCTAAATGATAATACATTTATATCTATAGGAAAGTTGGACAAAAGCTAGTAAAAAACAACGAGAAAAACTTCTTGAACTTATTCGTCGACTAGCTGAAGATGATAAAGAAGGTCTTATGGCTAATAAAGTAATAGGAAAACGAAATTTCTCCGTATAAAATCAATTTTAATTGTTTCTCTTTTGCTTTTATTAAAATAGGTTTTAGAATTATTATGGAATATTTCACATGATAAACACTTCCCAAATGAAATTATTGATCAAGCCTTAGCAGCTCATTTAAAAATTCTTGATTACAGTTGTCTACCAGTAAGATTACATTGCCATCTGTAGATAGATAGTGCGTCGTTATTGAATTCAAATCTAACGACGATTTAGTTCTAGAAAATCCCGTTTTCTTTTTGAAATTTTGAAGCATTCGACTAAATATTAGAAAAAACAAGGAAGTCAAAGAGCTTCATTCTATGTTGATATCCTCTTGAGAATGCAAACTTTTGCATACCCATCGAAGACTTTCACTAAACTAATTAGTACGTTTGTATGTGTAGAATCTCTCATTAAATTTTAATTGACACGAGACGAATATACATGAGAAGACGTTTTTGCAAATGATTCATTTTAGCGTTACGATGAACTTTAATACATTAATCATTCGAAGAAACATCTGTTTTTTTCTCGCGTCAGTTGATACTGAAATATTTGAACCATGTAGAAATAGAATCATGTAAATAATCTGTATTAAAAAAACAAAATAATATTATATCAAAGCAAAAATTACTCAGTAAGATAAGTTATTCGAATGCATGACCATTTATTCTTTCAATAAAAATTTCTTCAAATACAAATTGTACGTGTTTGTTAAAAATAATCTTTTTATGAATGTTTTCTGCTTGAGAGATTCACTTCAATCATCTGAAAATATTCATAATAATACAATTAGAGATTTCTTTTGATTTGTAATTAGTCAGTAATGATGTTTATAGAAATATTTCAAGTGTTAACCAAGAAAATAATGAGCAATCTAAGATATACATCAAGACATGATAAGATCATTGATTATTTTCAAGAGTCTTATCAAAAAACGATTTTTATTTCTTAACACTAATCCTATGAGTTATAGACAGGAACTTTATAAATAGACTGTACTAGCGCAAATAATTGTATATGCGATTTTCTTGTAAAAAACTAGACAATGGTATCAGTAACATTCGAATATTTCCTTCGACAATATGGTCTATCTAATGATATTCTACATAGTTAGGACTGACTTGCATGAGCAATATCTATCTGTCTGATCCTAACATCGAAATTTTTCATATTTTACAATTGATACGATAGGAAAAAGAGAAAACAAAATTATCTTGGATTGATCGTATGATGGAAGAAGTTAAACAAGATCAACATGTTATGATCTCATTGAAACAAATGCGTGAAATAAGTACACAATTTTCCGAGGTTAAAATGAGTTTTATTAGTATATTATCATCAATAGAAGTTCTTTTTCTATTAATAGCATTCGTACATGCACAATATTTCTCGTATGTCTTACCCATTGAATAGAATTGGTCTGATTGATTTATTAGAAAAGAAACATAAATTAATCCGTGTTATTGCTGAAAATCTTTGCCATTACATGGACGAGACCAGACGATATCAAAATGGTAATCTATAAAGATGACAATAATTTTAGTTTGTAAGGAAATACATAAATATGATTTATTTTAGAAACAACAAAGATTCTACCGCCGGAAGATTATTATCCAGACGGTCGATTTAATCATAATCAACAGATTAATGAACGTTTAGTTTTTCTCAAGTAAATTCTTTCGATGCGAACATAAACATAATGATTTACTTCATACTATATTTTTTTTTCATTTTAAGATTTATACTTAAAGAAGGTCGACAGTATCTATCACTTGAATATACGAAAATGATTTGGGTAAATCTAGCTGAACAACCTGTTTATTCACATGATCGTGAACAATGTTTTCGTTGGTTTGCTGAAGTAAAATGATGATTAATTTTTATTTTGTTTTGAAACAGGAATTTATTTTAGATCATTGATGAAGTTGGTTTCGATTTAAGAACAGGAAAAGATTTTTTTCAAAATCATTTCATGAAGCTCGAACCCAATTTACTCACAGATTATGGAATGAAGTAAGATGTTTGCATATATTCTAATTAAATATACGTGTGAAATATTCTTTTAAAATTATTCTATAAAATATTGAAAATATCCAAAGGATTCTGTTGATTTCCACAAAGACGACAGGATCGTATAAACTATAAAACTGTTGTTTTTTTTTTATTTGAATCAAACTCTTCTACCTATATATCCCAAAGTAGCACACTCTTATCTGCCTCTCTCTCTCTCT
>OENT01000689.1:26352-66527 GCA_900239685.1 Rotaria macrura
GGGGGGGGGGGAAGAATCTGCATCTTGAAATTCTCATAGTTCAATGAGACTAGATTGAAAATCTCTCAGATTGTGTGGTAAAGTTTATAGCTCATGTGAGTACAACCCATGTGATTTGAATTGAAAAAAAGAAACAAGATATCGAAGATTTATATATCTAACAGAGAGATTTGTTGAAACAACTACACAAAGAAGATACTGACGAAAAAGCTTTTGTTTTATTTTTTTCACAGGTGTCTGCAGATTTTAACTTGAAAATGTTAACTTCTAATCTCGCAGATGAGATTAAAAAGAGCATGCTTTAATCTAAAGATATTGTCATAGACGCGAATATAAATACTATTTTCCTTTAGCAATATTTTCATGCCCAACCACACCGAAACTCTTAGTCATCTTATCAGTCTTAATTTCTATAGGATAAAGTTTTTTAATTTTATTATTTCATGAAGTTATTAAAATTGTGAATATTGATACTGTCAAATTTTTCTAAGGAAGAGGTTTAGAATCAAATATTTGCAAATTAGTACTTTCCGAAACTGATGATTGTAATGCGTGAAGAAAAATAAACTAAACAAGTTTTTCTTAAGCATCTGCTTTATTTAATAATCTCAACTAAAATTCCTGCCCTGCTAGATACATAAATCATCAATGCCTTGTTGAGAACAACAATTCATCTTGAATATGGTTGATCAAATCAGTTGTCATGGCTGAACATTTACTAAGAGAAGCTTTCTTATTAGAGCCAAAGGTACTCTATAAAACGATCCGAAGTTGAAAACAAAAATCATCAGTGCTATTGGCGGTTATGTAAATATATGTGTGCAGTTTGAGATTAACAATCTATAGTTTCATAAAAAAGTCTTTTATGCATTCAAATGCATGAAGGATTCTTAATAAGACCGATTTTTAGTTAATTGGTTGTTAGATATTAATCGTCTGCTTTTGTACCAAAAAAAAACAGAAGTATCATGCTGCTTCTTATCATTGGATTTTCATTTATAAAATTAAAGAAAAAAATAACATCTCAAAACCGTTTAGAAATTTAAATAATTTTCTTTCTAGAAGTGAATGGTGATTTTTTAGATGAGCCAAGCAAAAACAAATAGAGCTAAAATAAATTGTCTGATTAGAGTTCGAATGATTGATATCTTTTTTTTGGAGATAAGGTTGTGCTTATGTATTTGTTTTTTATTCATCTTTTCGAAATCGATTACTGGTCGAACTTTTAGATAAACCTATTAGAAAGACAAGGAATTTCACACATTGTACTAAGCTTATAATTTCAATGGTTCGAATTACTGAGGTCGTCTTCCACTCGAATCTGCCGATTTCGAGACTTCAGAATGGTTAGATACTTTTCAGGGTTCTGATGATTGAAAGAACACACGTTCAAATTCCTAAAGGAAACTTTCCATCTGACGTAAAGCAAGGCAATGCTGAGAAATAAAACTTTGCGTAGAAAAGAAACTAAAAAATACATTCGATATTCATTGTACTATCTTTTTAGTTGTTTCGATCGTTTCTTTAAATCTGTGAATGCTCAAACAAATAAATTTGTTCAAAAACGTCGTTCAATCCGTTTAATGAGCGATGAAGATCTTATTGGTATTGAATATTTATGGAAATTGATTTTAAATGGTTCAGAAAAGGTGTCATTACGTGGTACACAATTAATCAAAGAAATATTTACAAATATAAGTCCATCATTAAAAAATGATGTCAAACGTATACATCAAACATTTATACAAGAATGTTTTAAACGTTTACATCATGTTTCCGATACAATGAAATCAAAAACTACTCAAATAACACATCAACATAAACTAGATCAATTAATACGAATACTAATTGTATTACGAGAATATTTATCTGAATGTGATTTTTCTTATCATAAAGAGCGAAGTATTCTGCCTATGTCACGGTAAACAGCAAGAAATTGAATATATAATCGTTGATGTTTGTTTTTTTAATTTAAGAGCATTTCGTGGTCGATCAGTCACATTACTTGTTCGTTTAAATGCTGGGCAAAATCGACAGACAGAAGATTTTGAATATCCATCTCATGCTAATGAAACATGGGGCCATATTCGACGAATGATTCATACGCGGTAATAGGCGTTTCTTTTCTATCTATATTTTGTCAAATAGGACGAGTGTAATTTTGATGAGAAAATTATTTACTTCAACTTGATAGTAACATAGAATTTTGAAATCTTTATTTGTCTTTGTTTCCATAGTTATCGACAATATTGAAATCCTTTTGTAACAGAATTGCTCGATCATGAAGAAAAAGATGCTGAATATCTTTGTCAATGTTGGATATCAGATCCATGGTTGCCCTAGCTAGGTGCATGAAACAAGAAACCGTAAAATTGAATATATGAAAATATTCTCAAACGACTCTATGATTGTTAACGATAACTATAGTATATTTCACGTTATAGTCCTCCAAGATTTGTTCTGATGACTATTGATTCTTTTAACACTTGTGTAGCAGAATAAATGAACCTCGAAACATTTTTTCGAATATCTATTGTTTATCATAATATCTCGATTTTGATATTTTCTCAGTTGACATACTATCGACTATGGATCATGGCATACAATCTTTGTGTATTTCCTTAGAAGACTATTCAAGGACGCACGGATAATTTTCAAGTACCTTTCTATGCATAGAGTGCGTTATAAGACGGATAAAATTTTGTTGAAAATTTAAGAATGTTGTTCTCACAGCATCAATGAGTAGTATCAATGCCGAATACACTAGCTAGTCATTTATTATTTTGCCATAGCCGGTGTAGATTTTGCATGAAAATTCATGAGTTAATAAATTACTAATTTTGTTGGATAAATAATAGAATTATTTTGTAATTACAACTGTTCTGTGGATATGTAAAACAGACTTTGATATTCAATCTTGAAAACAGATGATAATCAACAGAAGATTTTTAAATTAAACAAAAATTCTGCTCTGTCTAGATATAAAACAACTTATGGTATTCTTGAAATATATCGAAATACTGATTTAATCTATCCAGACTATGATAATAAAACATTGGGACTCACTGATGGACGTGAGAAAATTGTGAGTATATAGAAAAAAGTCATTCATCACTGACGGTTATGTCCATTGATTTAGCCAATAACAGTTCGTTGGGTGCAACAAGCAAGTCAAAACGTATCAAGTGATGAAAGCAGTTCATCGGAATCGGAAATGCATCAAAATAATATACCAAATTCAACATCACATCATAATCGTCTATTGGATTCTATTGATATAAATGCTGAAAATGCATTACCATCTGTGGTAAATAAAAAACAGAACATTGATAAGATTGTATCTGCTCTCTGAAAAGTCTGATTTGACAATTTCTAAATGGCCAAATAGCACATGTAGACTCGGGTTCAAATAATCTCGAATTTAACATATATTCATACTCTATTATTGAGCTAGGTAAAACTGTAATGACAATTGAACAGTTTTGAAATGCTGAAAGAACTCGTAATAACAGTAAAACTAGACTAGATTCTAGGAGGTAAATTGATGAATCATTAGATGTCATTGAAATTTGAATTCGATCGAAGTAGTACTTGTATGTTCGAATATTGTACAATAGAATAAAAATGCTTCCATGAGAGCCTACTTCGATCTAATGGAACTATCGTGTGAAATATTAATATAACTATTGAATAATATGATATTCTAAACATACGGCTACTTTCTTAGTTCAATAACGAATAAGTTCCATCGTCTGTATGTCTACTTTGCAGAGTTGGAATAGAAGCACGAAATATTTTTAAGTAGTTCCATTGACGTAAAATCATTCTTTAGTTTCTGTATCAAGTTAATAGGATTAGTCAAAATACTCGAGAAAAAACAATCAACACTAGCGACCTCGGTTCAGAAGAATCATCAATCGAAAACATATGAGATGCACGAAGGACATCAATGCTTATTTCTTACAGTGGTCTTTTAAAACAATATGCAGTCTTCATTTTAGACGACATGTGAGATGATGAAGTAACTATTCAGAAATTGTTTTCAGCATACTTCAATTTTGCAAAAACATACGATTTCAAACAAAACAAGCTTCATCGTAGATCGAGTTCGTTTCTCTAAATCTAAATTGGTGTTTTTAGATTACCATCCTGTATAATTTGAACAAGGCTCACAGATAATTCTTTCGGTTGTACTCAAGTTTAGAGGACAAAGTTGCTACTAGAGACTTTCTACTTCATATGCACAAGTCAATTAGACCGAGTTCATGCAGGGAGATCAACTTCGTACAGAAATATCACCTTCGACAACGGTTTTAGACGAATAAGAGTATCAATTTTGCTGTTAGTCATACAGTCAACATTCGATTTTGAGAGCGGATTCATGTTGTTGATTTAATAATCTTCATCGTTCTTGTCGTAATTTATATCTTTTTTTACATAGATATTATCTCAAAAACATGAATATTATCAATTTCTTATTGAACTATCTGATATGGGTTGTAAAGAAAATAATATTCTTCTTCGAGATACATCTCGACAAATTCTTGATTCAGTTCCTGTTGATTTACAAGTAAAAAACGCACTTGTCAATAGTGTGATATCTCCAAAAACAAGTTCAGATGAAAATTTTATACGCTTAAAAAACTTTTATTTTCATACATCTCCAACTCAAATGTTATACAATTTAAAAACAACATTGGTTCGTTTAATACCAGCAACACAAGCAATTGACATGAATGAAACTGAATTTATTTTTGTAAGATATCTTAATTCAGGCGGTTTAATATGTTTGTTAAATATTCTAACACAAAAACAACATACAGAACAGTTCGATATGAAAACACGAAAATCAATGTATCTTACTATATTTTGTATATTAAAACGTTTACTCGTCATACTTGGATATTATCAATTAAAAATGTCAAATTCATCTGTTTATAATGATTCATTAGATCAAATACTTAGTTTAATGCCAACATCAATTATTTATGTTGGAGAACATCATGCATCCATGGCACATGAGCAACGAATAGGTCTTTTATTGGCTCAACATGCTAATGATTTTCCAATACCGAAAAATTCGCTTTTACAATATAGTCATATGATAGATCTCATACGTCTCATGTGGTGTTTAGCATCGAATAATAAACAAATATCGTTTGATGTTGATATTAAAAACGATTTTAAAACAATTCATGAAACATTTAAACCTGAAAATGTAGGTTTTGTTTATCAGTGTAATAGCTACTAATCGAGATTCGTCTATTGTTCCATTTGAAATTTAAAATCGAAGCGTTCTCAATCATTGCTAGCCGCTAGATTTTTAGACCAAGCATTAAAAGATGTTGATAATTTTAATTTCAACATAGAACTTTTTAGAATTAGTGCTATCGTTCGAATCTTGCATAACAATGTTTTTAATAATGCATCCAAAGATGAGAATTTATGTACAGAGAAATAAGACGTACCTCTGAAAAATATTCATTCATCAATTTTTATATTTCGTTCATTAATAACTTGTGAATATTAGATAAACTATAGTCCGTTTTTTCAATTAAGTACCATAAAAACAATTAAATCCAAATAATATAACAACTTATTCATTCTAGAGCGTATTTATTTAAGACATTCATAAATCGGTATATAAACCCCTATCAATTTTAAACATGATATTTTGAATAAAACAAAACTATAAACTGAAACCAAAAATGTTTAATCATCATCAATATCAACTATGTATCATCCATTTTTCTATAATTTCTCCATAATCAAATTGTTTACCTCTTAAGTTATACTCCCATAATGTAGACTATTCAATACAAAACTGATTTACAAGGAGTACATTGATTTATTACTGTCGTACTTAAGTGCTGTATGATTTTCTCTATTAATTTCTGCAATAGTGAAAATTTCATTTATATACAATATTTTAAAATAGATACTCAGAAACATGCACACAAAAACAAATAACTTTGATTTTTACGACGATGATTAAATTTTCAATCTGTCCTACACTTTTCTATTTGTAGGTTACAGTAGATAGACTCATTTTAGAACCCATGTAAAACTATTCTAATACGTAAGTCATGCGTCATTCACTTACAGATAACTTGTGATTTCAAGAGACAAGGATCATCCGTTGTTTTGTCGACTTATTCTAAGCAACATTGCAAACTCTGTCCAATACTTTTTCAATCGAATATGCCAATAAATAAATACTATCATTCTTTTTCATTCAAGGTTCATCTCAATGAACAATATCATGTAAATGAATATTCTGATGAAGATATTGAAAGTCAATCAGCTTGTCGTGAAAGTTTAGAATTACTATGTTTATCAATGGCATTAGTCCCATCAAGTGTTGAACAATTATTACAAGAAAATTTCTTTGAATATTTTCTTATTGATCTGCTACTTTATTGTCAACATTTGAGCATACGCCTCATCGCATCGGAACAAATCTTTTTACTAACAACACGTTGTTCTCAAGGACAATGTGAAAATCTAGTAAAATATCTTATTGATAAACTATTTCAAATCTTTAATGTACATTCAAATAATTTGAAAATCTATTCGTCAAATTCATCAGACTTCTTTTCATTATTATGTCGTTTATTATCATTTGCATATCAAACTCGAATTTTACCATCGAATACAGAACAACAGTTACATGATGAAATCGTTTGGTTAAAAAATCTTCAATTACCTATTGATGATCATTTACTTCGAGGTCATTTAAATTTAGCACGAGAATTATTACAATTTCAAACAAGTGAAAGAAAACATTTCTATGGAATCAATCAATTATTAATTCAACAAATTATTGAACAATTTATTTTTCCAGCATCCACACTACTTTATCAAAGTCATTCATTAGCAAAAATTTCTCCAATCAAACAAATACATGTGAATAATGATGATAATGAACTTAGAGAACCTAGTATTCCGATTTGTCAAACACCGTTAACAATATCGTCTGCATTTGATCTATTAGTTATATTAGGAACTGATTGTATTGAAAATTTAAACTTAATCGATCGATATATTACAGATCTATTTTATTCCGGTAAATTAAAACTCCATAAAACGAAATATTTGATACATGATTAACGAGGTTATAATTATCAGTTCAATCACTAGACATGCATAGTTAACCACGAATGATCTAGTACTCTTTTACCATATCTCTTTCAATGCGATAGCGGGATTCTCCATAGATAAATTGATTATCTACTGTAACTCTTTTCATGCGAGGAAAAATCTTGTCAAATAGAAATTCACTCTTTCAAGGATACTATTTTTCAAGAGACAATTCTAGTAGACAAATTTCTTAGTAATCTAATTTGACTAGATTAAACTATAGGTTTGAACTTAGTTCAAGTTATTTACAACACATTACAATCGACATGATGTGAAATCATCTCACGAGAAAAATATTTCAATCTTTTTAAAATTCATTTCACTAAATAACATCTTGAATCCATATCAAAAACACTCAATGGCAGAGAAAATATACTAAGCGTAATTTTATTCTTCGTTTCGTCATCGACTAAATCTAAAAGATAGACTTACAACACAATTTGATCGTGTACATACTATCGATTCTGGATTGAAACTTAAAAATGTGTTAAGTTCATACGTTACTATGTGTTCGTTCGTTGAACGCTATGAGATCGAGGAACAATCACTTGTCGACAACATAATCTTTTTTCTCCATCGACAGAGAAAGAAACATACGAACGTGCTATATTTAGTTAGACTCAACGGTTAGAATCTACAGAATTTCAGAATAAAACTCACAATCACCATGGTTTACAAAACTATACATGGAAATTCCACAATAACCATTCATCAATTTGGAGAATTTTAGTCGAAAGTCTATTCAATAGTTATTTAAATTCATATTTCTATTTTATATTCTAGTTTCCGATTCAAATAACACCGAATGGGATTTCTCTTTACCAATCGGTTCACGTCCGCATGAAGGTTTTGTTGGCTTGAAAAATGCTGGGGCTACATGCTACATGAATTCTGTGTTACAACAACTGTTTATGATTCGACCATTACGTACAGCTCTATTATCTGTTAAAATTCCACCAGAATACGGTGATGATGAATTAGATGATGATGACTTACGTCGAGATACAGTATCTAGAAGAAAATTTTTGTTTTTGAACATAAAACGAACAAATTTTGATATTTAGTTTGATGCATATTCTGATCTGAAATCATCGATCAAAGATATTAAAACAGTATCATCGCCAACCAAAGATTCTAAAAATGATAGAAACGAATATAATATTCAAATACTTCGTCAAATTCAAAGAATGTTTGGACATTTATTAGAATCGAAATTACAATACTATATTCCAAGAGGATTTTGGAAAATATTCAAGTATAATACAAAATACAATGAGTGAATTATGTTTCATTTTTTTTCTCTGCTATAAAATTTTAGATTTGCCGGTGAACCCGTCAATTTACGTGATCAACAAGATGCTGTTGAATTCTTAAATACAGTTGTTGATAGTATTGATGAAGCATTGAAAATGTTACATCTACCACAAATATGTTCTCAAGTCCTAGGTGGAAAATTTGCTGATCAAAAAATCTGTAAAGATTGTCCGCATCGGTATTGATTTTCTCGCTTTCAATGTTATTTTATTTGTCTTTCTGTTGAAAATGACATCCCCTGTATTTATTTTAGTTATTCACGCGAAGAAGATTTTACATTAATAAGTGTTGATATTCGTCATAGTCAAAATTTGAAAGAATCTCTTGAACAGTATGTCATTGGAGAATTACTCGATGGACCGAATGCATATCATTGTGAAAAATGTAACAAGAAGGTAAATAGTAAAAACCTAGTAGTTTTTCTCTTCAAAGTAATTTTAATTTACGTCAGGTTGATACAGTCAAACGAACATGTTTTAAACAATTACCAACCGTACTTGCTATTCAACTTAAACGATTCGATTATGATTGGGAACGAGAAACGCCAATTAAATTTAATGATTATTTTGAATTTCCAAGAGATTTAGATATGGAACCATATACAGTTCAAGGTCTTGCAAAAGCTGAAGGTAAGATATGAATAATGGTTCATGCCGTTGAATAATACATCAAGTTTTGTTAATAAAGATATAACCAATCATAGTAATCTCCGTAGTGTGAAGTCATAAGGATGTTTTCGGATAGAACTCTTGATCGTGAACGTTGAAGTCGACTATGACACGATGAAATTCGGACTGTTAGATTCTGCCAGAAAATAGATTTGATCATATTTCAAAATTCTTGTAGAGCCTGTCTGATGAGATCTTGTCATTTACTAGAAAAGTCCGATCTACTTACGTGTTCTTTTATTCAAGACAGGAGATATCAGATTTGCTTGAAATTTTCCGTAATATCTTTAGCAGTATAAAATTTTTCCATAATATACGCTTCAGATTTGAGTATTTATCTTGTGAACTTTCAGAAACTATCCAGTACGGATGAAAGATGATAACTGTTGTATTGAATGTAAACGATTCACGATTTATGTAAATGTAAGGAGTTTTACTATGGCGTGTTTTTTATAGGCACTGGCAGTGAACAGTTACAACCTCATAGTAATATCCCTTGTCTAACGCTATTCAATGTAACTAACCTGTAGTACACTTCTAATTCAAAGAAAAACCGATAGAAGCAGTTTTCTTTTGACTGCATATGTACTGGTTACATTTCTACTTTTTAAACGGTGTTCTAAAAGATTCTCTTGAACATTGCAATCGATTTTAATTTCTTCAGGTATTACTGTGATTGATGAAAATGCAAACGATGATCAAACTTCAACAACGTCAAATAGTAATGATGGTACTTGTTATAAACTTGTGGGTATTATTGTACATATGGGCCAAGCCAATGGTGGTCATTATTATTCATTTATACAACATAAGTAAATTTCATAAATACATTTTTTTTTGTTTGCATCTATGATAACAAAAAAATTTCTTTTCCCGTACTGATAACATATAGAAACGAATCAAATTCTTCGACTCATTCTAAGTGGTATAAATTCGATGATACCGATGTAAGTGAATGTAAAATGGATGATAATGACGAACTTCGATCACAATGTTTCGGTGGAGATAGTCCGGCATCATCATTTGATCAACCAGCTATGAAACGGTAGTAGTTTTTTGAGCATTCGTTTTCTTCTAATAAAACTTATTTCAATGTTCTGTTCGATAGACAACGACGTTGGTGGAATGCATATATCTTATTCTATGAAAAACAACCTACACATATATTGAATCCAATGGAGAAACTTGAAAGAGATCTCGTTTCATTGAGTCTGTGTAGGTTTTCGAAAAGAAGTGTTTAATTTCTCTTATTTAGTTTTATATTATTTATTCTTTTTTCAAGTTGATCAAACTCAACGTATGCCGTTGTCTGTGCAACGTAGTGTACGAAAACAAAATATTAAATTCCTTCATAATCGATTACTTTACAGTCCTGAATATTTTTTGTTTATGAAAAAACTTGTACAAAACAATATACATCATCTTGCTAGTATTAATCAACAAATACAGTATGAAGATAAAGAACCGATTAGCAATGTAAAGTGTTTGGAATATTTTTATTTTATTTTAAATTTTATTCTTTGTAGCCTATTGAAGATGTAGCTTTGATTTGTATTCAAATAGCAACAAAGTTCATTTTTTCAATTGGATGGCATGCTAAGAAAACACTGCGGTTTGTATTCAGATATTTTGCTTATCATCGTAAAGAGTGATGCATACTACGAATATATATCCATATCAATCGATTGCTTCTTCTCAGATAAAGAAATTTCATGAATCCGAATTCATCGTCTGTTATTGAATGATTACTTTATCGAATAACGAGTTCGTAGGAGAAACCAGACTGGACCATAATTGGGAAAAGTCCTAAGCAAGCTGAATAATACTAGTGCTCGTTATTGAATGTTAGATTGAGCTTAGAAGGTGATTTTCATAAGATTGGCAATCGTACTTATACTAATTCAACAATGAATTGTCATTGTTTTACTTGAAAAGTCAATTTATTTTCAAATATTGACGTAAGAAAGAGAATTTTCAACGTGAAATTTTACTAATAAAAGTATTCAATAAACCTTACTACATCATTCGAAGAGTTTCGATCGACATACAAAAATTTGCTTTTGAATGCTCGATTTATACGACAAAGACCTATACTAGATTTTCTTCAATCGTTTTAATTTTAGTTCAGACTCGTTAACACTTCTTTGTGAGCAGACTATGATTTACTTGGCTTCCTTCGTTAGTACTCTTCATATTATTAATTGAGCAGTTTAGAGCAACTCGATTTATCTTGAGACAAGATCTCAATCTTGATTATGCGATAAATCGCTTTAGTTTGAAAGAACAAGTGACAGAAGATAACGATTGAAATTCGACAAAAATTTGTTCTAAGAACTGAATATATTCTTCAATGTAAAACTTTGCCCACTCATTCTAAGTATAACGTCTGTTCGATTAACAATCTTTGCTATGCGAACTGAATCAAAACTGCTGATGTTTCCTGAAACTCATGAATCATATTTTTATGCATTAACACGATTGAGTGTTTTTTAAAACTCTCGAATCTTATCAATTCGAGACTACTTCGAAATCCGTAGATGTGGCAGGGGCACTATAGAATTGAAGTCGCCCGTAACCGTTGTGAAATACATTTTACATAATGAATAGGGTTAGAAAAACATTCCTCATGATATTGTATTTTTCTTGATGACTCTCGAGTATTTCTAATGATAGAAGTCAAGAATCGACACTATCATTTTCAGAACCAAAATTCGAAGATACTTTCTATACTATTATACGATAGAGGTATATTGAAGTTCTCATGATCAAAATATGTCGATACTTGTTCATGCTCATCAAATTCGAATCCTCTACAAAGGAATCCAAGAGAGTATCACAGATTGCATGTGACTAAAATTTTCCAACAATGTATGAACTATATCTAACAGATTCTATCAACAACGATGAATCCATGCGTGCCAGAAAGACTCAAATCAATCATTTTCTCGTCACTTAATTCATCACATTTTACAATTTGAATCTTGCAAGAATTGTAACATTCGGTTTTTCATAATGAAATGATAGTCATTCTGGATCTTTTTTTCTAAATTAATTTTTACTATAGTAATAGTTTTTTAATCATTACTATGACTGGAATATGCACGGTCAACATTTCACGTTTTCTTTTCTTTTAGTGGTCCAGCGAGCGAATGGCTCGAACCAATATCTCATTGTTTACGACAATCACGTAACGCTCGAAACTACTTAGCAGATGAACTTCTACTTAGACATCCCAATTGTTTTCAAGAATATTTAATTGATTGTACAACAGCCGACGTAAGATATTGACATATTTATAAAATTATAAAGAAACATTTTACTTGAACAAACTATTCAAATAGGTTCGTGGTGCATTTAGTCGAATACTTGTCATACTTGCTCGAAGTTCTCGACAAGACGATGAAGATATCAGACGATCATCAGGTATATTAAAAGAAGCATTGATGAATAGACATTTTTTTCGAGTTTTAATTATTGTCTAGATCATGTATTGGTTGAAGAAGCACTTATTCAAAGTGTTTTATGTTTACTTAAGAAAGAAATGCTCGATAATGTCAAAAGTTCAGCACAATACTTTCTTTTTTTTACTATTTATGCAACACACGGTTGTTATGAAGTATGACATTTTTTGGAACCCATAAAAATATCAAGACAAGATTTTATTTTTGTTTCATTTTCAAGTGTGAGAAATTAATTCGCCTAAATGTACCAACCGTTTTTGCTCATGTGGCATATGAAGAAGCGACAATGACATCGACACCCCGTATTAATGAACTATCGAAACTATCGATCATACTTGCAACGTTGATTCGTTGTTTTGATGTTTCAATGTTATGTAATACCAGACAAGTAAAACAAATACTGAAAAATGAAATCATTCATGATTTTTATGAACGATTGCTTTTTTGATTCTTTAATTTATCTAGTTCAACGATGAACTCTTGCCAAATCCGTATTATGCCTGGGATAACAGTCCAATATGTCCGATACCTGATGATATGATTAATATCATTTATAAACAAGACGGATTTTTAAAAAGAATTATAGAAGAAGCTACTTCATCTGAAGAGTTATGTAATCTTTTACGATTTTTAACTTGGGAAAATCCAGATGTTACATCGTTTATTCTTCAGGAAATTGTTGGATCCGTAAGTTACAGATAGAAAGTAGTATGGAACACGAATAGCGGTATCGAGAAATTCTATTTGATTGTCATACAGTATATCAATATGGATTGATTCCATTTCTTCGTTCTTCAATTCAGCATAGATCCTTGTTAGTAGATACTTTACTAAAATAATATCTGAACACAAACCATAGCAACATTTGTGTTCAAATATTAGTAGAAATAGAAAAAAGCTATAGCAAAATTCGGCATGCATGTTGAATGAATACGTGAGGTAAACGTGACACTCACACGTACAGTCCGACTTATTGAGACTGTTATTTGTTTGTAACTAACTGTTATTTTTGTAAATTAAATGCTTCGCATCTTATTTATGTTCGTCCCCTTCGAGCAAAGACCTTTCTTAATAAAAATTTTTCTACAGATCTGTTATCAAATGTTGATTGATTCTAGCTTCCAAAGCTGTATGCGACTGATTTACGTCCGCATCTCGACGTTTTATATGTGGTGCTTACTCTTGAAGATTCATGGCAAGAAGTACGAATATTATATACATTGAAGGGTATTTCCATGTCCGATGAAAATACGACTAATAACGAAAATTCAACAACAACATTAAATAATAATGCTTCTCAAAATTTATTTGATATATTTTTAAAAATGCGATCTTCCGAAAAACGAGCTTATCAACTAGTTAAAATGCTCTGTCAATTGTTTACAAAGTAAATAGAATTCAATTTTAGTTTATTTTGAATTTTACATAGTAAACATCATTCTATGCCACCTATAATGCTAAGAAAACAACAGTAGACTTTTCTAGTGTATTGACTATTTTTCTGACTAGATACAAACTCATTTTTGGAATAGTCAAGGCTTCAGTGGAATCTTAATAAACTCGCTAATCAAATCATATCATTGAATAAACTAGAGAGTATTGTTCAGACGTGGGAAAAAATCATCCATTTCTTGTTTTTTCTTCTGGATAAAAATAACTTGAAGTTGTTTCCATTAAAAAATGAACGATTTCTGGGAGCGATTTATGGGGGGCAAACCCGAACTGGTAGTTATCGTATTCTTAGAGTATATCGAGATATTCGAATCGTTTGCTTGAATTATACATTAGATGATTTCGTATGGATACTTGTTTTCTTGTGAACAAGACATATTTTCTATGCTAGAGTGCTGCTTTTTTGTACGTTGAAAAACACAAGATCTAATAATATTTGAAAGTTAAAGCATTGAATAAATAGTAATTAGTCAAAAACCTAGTCCACCTGTCTTTTTCTCGTGTAGTACTAATTTGCTCTCCGTTCTCTTACGTAGCTTAAAACGAATACGAGTTAAAACTACTTTGTTTAGGTTAATTGATTGAGCACTGATGATTGATGGTAACTTTCATCAGATTTATTTCACTCGAACACAAACCAGACGTTGTTAGGGATATGTTATTTAATTTAACATTTATACTGAATGAATAGAAAGTCCAACAAGAGATCGCTCCAGAGCAATGCCCAATATGTGTAGGTTGATTGTGTACACGAGCACACCTTGAATCTCGTTGCCCAAGCTTATAAGTTCAATCGTATCATAAAAGTTCGATGCTATTTTCTTTAATAAGTAGTCCCCTAGAAACATCGAAACTGGATAGATGAGTCTTAAAAATATAGTTTCATTCGACATGTCTTCATCTATCGATATACTTATGCGTAATTTAGTTGTGCCAAAGCACAAAATTTATTACAAACTGATCAAGATATCAAACATCAATGGCACCATGCAGTTCATTGGTTACGTGATCAACTTGAAGTAGTTAGAAGACAATTTATTTGTTTTTTTTTAATAAATTTTCTATGATTGATTTTAATTAGCGACCGAATCCCATTCCACCAAATTATACATATTATCCATCTCAAGGACAGATACCAAGCAATGATACATGCCAAGGATATTATCTTGAACGAACACCAAGTGCTAAATCAGTATTAGAAAAAGCTTGTGAACTATGCTCGGATAAAGTAATAGCATCAAAAAGAGAATCTTTGTTTTATTAATGTTAAATGATTTATTTAGGAAAATGATGATACAGGTTCATATAGTGATGAGTGTGAAGATAACTAATATATTAATCATCGAATATCCTTCAAATGAAATTAAAACTATTCTACATTCTATTGGACTTTCATAACAAAAACAGACAATTTTTATTTCCGGATTCTTTTTAACTAATCCCATTAACATGCCTAGACTAAGTCTATATGTTTCGAAAGAAATCGTCTTACTATTCCTTGTAAAAAGAAAAACAACAAAATATTTTCTACGTTTTATTTTATTTTACCTTATTTTTCCTTTTCTGTTCTTCAACTACATCAAAAACGATTTTATGTGTATATTTATGTCTTGTCCTTATTAAAAACAGGTTATTTTTTTAAATGAAGAGTATTTTGACGATCATAATAATAATATTGATGATGATGCTGGACCTGTGCAACTCAGCTATAGTTATTTTTTTTTGTGTTTCTTCTATTACTATAACAGCTGTGCTTTGTCATCTTTTTCTTTTCGTTCATTTTCGTTTTTTTATTAATTCAGAAATTTAAAGCGCATCAGCGACCGAGAAACTTAATAAAGTGAATTTATTTTCAACAAATTATTCATTATTTAGCTTAAGCATATTACCGGTTGGGACCAGATACTGTTGGAATTAGTTTCCTTTACGTTCATCGATCTTTTACTTGGTGTCATAGATCATGTTCGATGTCTGTACACCACTCGATGATGTCATCTGGAGATTTTTTCTCTATGAGTATTCTCTTCAAAATAATCCACTCATCTGTATTACTATTCAACGATTACTATTGATAGAAAATACTTTGAAATAGAGAAATAAAAGATTGTTTTATGCGGTAGAAACATAAATTGGTACAAAAAGATTTTGATCACTTCCATATGTTTAATTAGAAAATTTTTGGTACATCTCTCAAGCATCACATTTCTTTACGCACATACACAGAGACATATTTAGAATAAGTATAGAATGGTAGATGTCTTAATACCGTTGACAAAAGACAGTTGCGGAAGTACCATTGGAAACGACGGCTTTTTCAGAAAAGGCTTCAGATTTTCCATAACATTTGAGCATATTTCTCCATTGTGACCACATTTCATTTCTACAATATCTAATTTGTAATGGTTAATTAGGTTTCGTTTCTAGATATCTGGTAATAATAAAACCTCTCTTACACGGAGATTGCATCAACTATGTGTACTGAACGATGCTTCCACAGATATATCGACCCTATTTTCCATAGCAAAAGTATCCAGAATAAACAATACTTAGTATTATCATAAATTTCAATAAGATTGATCAAGTCAGCAATCTCGAATCCACGACTTTGACTTAACCAGAAGAATGCAACATAAAAGTAAATTACTGATGTAGTCATTTTACTGAAAAGTCCTCAAAAAATGTATAAGGTTTCATTTGAAAAATAAATATTATGTGATAATTACATTCAACGATGAATTAGGACATGAACATTTTCGCTATTTTTTAGAAAAATAATTGTGCCACTAATATAGAATCGAACAGCAACATATGTACTACATATAAATGTACTACTTAGTACAAGAGTAATTCATGCCGACTTTCTGTAAGCATGAGAAGGCTTCAGAAGGACAAGTATCTATCGAATATCTGTAAAGAAAGAAAGCATTCTTACAATCTACTGCGCACAATTTACCTGTCGTTGTATCTAAAAATTATGAATAAATTCTACAATAGCACATATCGATGTTTCTAAACGTGCCCGGTGACTAGGAAGCGCCATCCTTAAGAAGCTAAATTACAACAGCTTCCCCTGAAAACTGTTATCCTGTTTGACGGACTGCTTTTGTGTAAACAAATGGCCATCGCAGGGGATACCTTTATTTCAACGGTAAGTATCGTTCTACTATTTCACGACGAGCAAAAGTTAAAATGTCATTTGAAAAGTATTCTCATTATTAATCAATTATCTTTACTTATTACTTGTCCGTGTAATGCGGAAAAATTCATGTGCGCTATTGAATGATATCTGTCGTAAAATGTTCCTGATGGCACCTTTAGGGTAAAAACACACAGCTAATCATTTCTGGGTATCTTGTTAGTGTAGCAAGAGCAAGTGTCTAGTACAAAAAATGGCTGACACACCAAAGACACTTGATTGGCCAAAAGTTGGGAACAATGCTTTGTCTGAACTTGGCTGGGTCCAGGCTCAAAAATTTTTTGACTGTTAGTAGTCCGGAGACAGAAGTGAATGTTCAGTTGAACGAGGACTTGTATGCATACTTATTTTAAAAAAACTATGTCTTATTAAAATGCAATTGATGATGTTTGTGAAAAATGGACCTCGGTTAGATGTTCTGTGATGATTTTGTTATTCCATTTTCGTATGACTACTAGAACACATCGATAAGATGTATGTCTTATGTATCTGCTATCTGGCAATAAATTTTGTTTAATTATGAAAGTTTATCAGTATTCGGCTTGTCCAAGCGTAACGCTGTGACATTTTGGCAATCATTTTTTGAAATATCTGGAGAACAATGATAACTAGAAAGTTCATTCAGACGCCATTCGACGCAGCTCGACAACTTCAATCTAAACTATAAATTTGATATTTTTAGGTTGAACTCTATAGTTTACAGAAATGGTTTATAGTCACGTAACACTGTGACACAGAAGGACCCTAAATTTACAACCCTCTGACTCATCTTTCAATTCCTTGCAAACAACGGTCTCCAAAAAAATTAGCCCTGGAACCAAGTATGTAGAGCATGAAAAGAGNCGTAACGCTGTGACACTCTTTTTTGTCAATCAATTTTAGGTAACTTAACGTGCTCAGATCTATTTAATTTTTACAGTGATTGGTCTTTTCTCTATATATAACCTGTGTTTAAAAAATCAAATAGCTACGGCGAACCGGAACCCCGTTATTAGTACAGAAAGTTGGAAAATCTACAAGAATTAAAAATTTGTCTTCGGTAGTGAAAGTTAAAAATAAATGTGCCATTTTGTAGACATTTAAATTCTGTATCGAATGGTATGATAATCAGACGTTTTCGAAAACGTTTCTCCCTAGAGAAATTAAAAATACGATTTCTCAAAAGTTTAAAACGTCGTTTTGGTATCTGAAACACGATTTTTTTCAAGAAAGAATATTAAATTCGTAATCAGCTCAAAAACCTGCATCCGATGATGTGTCGAGATTGGTCGATCCAGAAAAAACATTTTTCAAAAACTTCACCACCGAAGTAGCGCGTTACGTGGACAAGCCGTATTCAAATCGCATAAAAATATAATGTTACATCTTCTGTTTACAACAATATCATTAATTTCGATGAACATCATTTGATCAATATGTTGCATGGCTATCTGATGCTCGGCTCGTTACAATATCAATTTTATATTCATATAAAATGAATTTAAAAACTTATGTTTGTAAACATTTCACTACTCTTATGATCTATTTTAGTTATTATGTTGTATGTGATGTGTTCACAGTTCAATATTTATAGAAATGGTTTGGGCTGTCGAAGAAGTTCATCATAGCTTTATCTCATTAATCTTTAAAACTATGCATAAATGTGTTATGTAGTTTTCATTCAACCGTTAAATTATATGGTCTTATTGTATTAATTAAACTGTATACGCATATATCGAATAAGAACCATCCATTCTGTTTAGTAAAGTTCGATCACAAAAACATTTTCATGAAACTTCTAAAAAGAACTAATATTTTTTATAAGTATATTGGCAAGTATTGAGCTCAGAAAAGTTTCTCTTACCTTCCTAACTTTCTTTACGGAGTCAGAAACAATGTTTATGCCTCCTAACTATGGAACACTAATAAATACGTTAACAGTGAAATTGGTACCACGCTAGCATGACAACTAAAAGGGATCATTCCTCGGTCTGACTCGATAGAAACCCTAAAACCGAAACCTCAGAAGTGGAGGATAGCCTCTAGTTTATGCCTAATGTCATTACAACTGTAGACAATCAATGTATTCGACTTATATCTAACATCACTTCCACTTCTAAGTTTTCATCTTGGACTACTGTTCAACGAATATGTTACTAGCTACAATATGTCTAGTACGAGAGACAAAACTTTGGCTCAATAATACTTTAATGCAAGCGATGAAATTTTATCGATCAAAACTGATCTATGAAATCTACCTCTTTTCAATATTGAATTTCTGATTGATACGTAATTCAAGCATGATGAAATAAATTCATATGATAATAAATGCTACAAGTAATAATTCCATGAGTGTTATCATTCTGTTTGCTAAACATTTGCTACATGGTGCTATAATTAAGTCACAAACAGAAGTATTTGAAAATATAGCTACCGAAGGTGAGGATTACGTTCACATTTGAGTCAATAATTCAATGTACAATTTAACAATAAAACACGAAATTATCTTTAAGTAACTCGAACCGATAGAAACGGTGCTATCTACTGCTCAGAACTTACTCTTTTTCTTGACCGTACTATTTTTTACGATTAGTAAATCTGTAAAAAGACAACCAGCACAACTACAATGAACACGTATACAGAATATGAGTCTAATCAATTTTAACATATGAATAATTCAGTGACAATGATACGCGTCGCTCGTTTGTTTTAAAAAATGACCATGAGTATCAGTTTCAACAGGAATCTCCTCTTTTGATCATATCAGATATCATGAACACACTCATAACTATACAGTTGCTATCCGAGAAGGGTGTTTTTTTTTCGTCTCCTTTTTTGGGATGCATATCAGAATGAAAAATTACTAACATTTTCGTCTAAACTCATATTCTACAGGTCATCTCAACACACTTACAGTATTGATGGGACTCAATTGATTGTTGTAGAGAATAATAAAAATACATAATTATGACAGCCAATAAGATATTTTTCGAACTATTTCAATGTCTCTCAACGAATTGTAAAGAAAAATAAAGAAATTGTACGTGTCTTTTATACTAATAAACATTACTCAATTCATAGAATAGTCAAATGCGTTTTAATCATGCTATAATGCTTCCATCATCAGAGTATTAGTGACGCACAAAACTGGCCGATTTTCTTACTTACGCCTATTCACAGCTTTAAATAAAATGGTGGATAGACAACTTCATTATAACTCCAATACTATTTAAAAGTCTCCAAAGTTTATTTGTTCCTTAAAATATTAACAAATGGAACACTGAAAGAGTTACAATCTAAAGCCTAATAAAAGTGAACAGATAACATATTATGTTTTCCATTTTGTTATTCGAACTTTCAGAAAATACACTGATTTTAGAAGCAATATACACTACTGAAGAGCGAGAGTAACTTTCATAGATTGCACATATTTAAGATGCGTTAGTTAATGAGAGTTAGCAGATGATTAGACGACACGTATTTGGCATGAAAGTAGAAAAAGAGAGAGAGGGAGAGATAGTATAGTTATGATCTGTTTTTAGTTTTATCCTGTTATTTTCTTATTATTTTATAGTGGCATTGGGAAATATTTCAATATAAACCATTCAAATATAGATAACCTACTTTTTTTAATATTCGGTCCTAGTTGCTTTTTATGAACATTGCAAAACATGAGTGAATCAATGTTTGTACCTTGCTTTTCAAATAGTCTTTACTGAAAAACATTCTTTCAGAAACCGCTGGTTTTATACTGTTATTTTGATATACAAGTAGATATTAGGAAAACTGTCCATGTTTTTTGATAGGGAACATCTTCTAGTGATTTTTTCAAGGTGCTTTTCGAAACGTTTCCAGTATTTATACAGATAATCTGTCAGTAAGTATTCCTGAGATTTAGCCAGAATAGTTATATCGTCCCATCCGTGAATATTGTATATGATTCTCACTCCTGTACCGTATGCGTGTTCGATTTAACTGCAATATTTCTTTTCTTATGATCATTTGAAAAACTGCAAGAGAAGCGTTGCTGTCATCCTCCGTGAGCGATGGTAACTATACTCTACTATCACACCAGTTATGTTTTTTTTTGTCGAAGAACATGGTTAAGTCGAAGACAGAACATGTGGAAGAAAGAGAAGTGTGAAAAAAGAATAATCTAAGGTCAAAGTAGGCAGTCAGCTACTATAGATGTTGGAGTCAAAGAATATAGTCGGACAGTGATTTATTGCTCTAGCTCAGTTAGCCCAATAGACAATACGGAAAGATCGCACCCATGTTACCGGCATTTGTATGTTATAACATGAGTCTTAGAAAGTAGGATAACTAGCTCACTATCCACATGCACATAGTTTAACTGTAGACACGATCGAAAAGTTGGTTATCTTACTTTGTCGATTCAAATAGATCCAGGATCTTCGAGAGCGAAAAGGAAAACTTACTCCAACAATTTTCCGACATTATCTATATTGACCATAGATCGCAAAATATTGCTTCTAACTATTATCGAAGATATTGCTAGAAATGAAAATTTCCAGATTCTATAATTCGATCATGTTAGCTAGTACTTTTTTTCTTGTGTATGGTTCCCTTGCTGTAGAAGTTGAAAGGAACCAACATATTGTACTCGAATCTCATCTTCGACACATGAACAATCAAATTTTTGAATGGTTTTATTTAAGTGGCAGTACCAGTTTTCTACTATTTTAGCAGAAATAGTTAAACTTTAATGTAGCTGATGCTTTGCTTCAAAGTCAGATGTATCGATTTAATTATTTTTCATCCGTTAGGTTACCTAAGGATGTATTATTTAGAAGATGATAGTTTTTCCATTAATCGAAATCTGATATTAACATTAAATCTGACATGTACAATGAAGAAAAGCTGGAATATTGATGTGTTTAATTATTAGAAAGTGAAAACAGTAGAAGTACATTCTATTATTATAGACCGGCGGACATGGCTAATTCGTTAATGATAATTAGTCTGCAATTTACTAAAATAGCAGTTCCTATGATTGTATGTACTAGTTCCATAGGCAATGCATTAAATATTGCTATACTAGGTCGACATAGAATGCGCAAACATGCTTGTTCGTTTTATTTTAAAGCACTGTCAATAAATAATCTTATATATTCGACAACGATTCTCATTATTAGTCTATTGGGTGATGGGTATGGAATAAAATTAACTAATAAATCTTTAATCGCATGTAAACTAATTATTTACTTTGCTACTGTTCTATCAGTGTTATCACCATCATTCATCACACTCGCCTCTATCGATCGATGGTGTGCCAGTTCATTAAATGCACGACAGCACAAAATCAGCAATGTCCACACAGCTAAACGATTAATCTTTATTGTCATTGTTTCTTTTTCACTCTTGTCCATCATATCACTCGTAGCAACGGATTCAAATTCAAATAATGCACTTGATTGCCACCTACAAGGAAATGTGATTTTCGTTGAAATTTACGGTCTCTTTCAATTCATTCTATTTTCTTGTCTCGCACCTTGTCTCATGTTACTCTTCCGCTGCATGACAACCTATATATACAACGATATCGCATGGTGACTTCAACATCGTCAAGTTTTCGTCGTACTGAAAGTCAACTTGCTCGCATGCTTTTGGTTCAAGTAGGAGCTCAATTAGTTCTTATTTTACCGTTGTGTACAGTCAATCTGCTCTTGTCTTTTCCCAGCATTTATCAGCTAACATTGAACTTTTACTCGATATACTATATCTTTCGAGTTATATTTCATGTTTCGTATGCAACACCATTTCTTTTGTATATTCTTTCAGCTCGTACGTTTAGAGAAGGATTTTTCGAATTACTATTCAAAACATTTCCCTGCCATAATCATAATCACATTCAAGCAATAAGAACTACTGGAGTATCGACAGGCATACAAAGACAAATGCACATCAATGTACATCGATTTTAAATGAAATTTCAATTCGTAAATCATCCTGAACAAAACTTTAATTTAACCTTTTATATTTAATTGTTATGTGTATCGTTCTTTGTAATGATTTATTTTTTGGCATGCGTCTGTTGTCTAACGTGATCGTAGTGGTTTACTACTATTCACTTAGTCTTCATTAGTTGTTTCCGAAATAAATTTTGTGAACGTGTATTTGATCTCTGCTATTTCACAAATAATTCACAAGTAATTATCTTGAGGTATATCACTGTGTTCCTCATAGTTCTTATAAGATATAATTCTGATTATAATTCAGTCTGATGTCGATGAAAACTATTTACTATTCTAAATGATTGAGGACAAGAGAGTTGAGTTGCACATGTAGTATATACTGATTATGATGTGAATCAGCCACATCTAGAATTTTAAAATCAAGAACAATCTTATTTTTAGATACTTATTCTATTGAATAACTATGGATCTTATAGAATTCTATGTATTAAATGTTAATGAAAAATTTGAATAATTATTATATGATAAGACAAAGAATGATTAGAAGATGAAAAAAAGTATAACTACCATATAATAGCTTGCATGGACCATGTATTATTCTATTACAATGCCAACTATCGTGTATTTTGAAATGCCCAAAATCAATGCCTTAAGTTTTTTCGGAACGATAATAATTGCTTTTGTGCAAAAGAGCTATAGGTGACTAGGAAATTTACTCGCAAAATATTGATTCAATATGCAATGCTATATTCAATAAACTGATGTTTCGATACAAGTAGGAAGAGCAAAATCTTTTTAATAGCAATAAAAACAACAATTCATATTTATCGGTTCTATTGTCCAACTATCCAAAAATATGCATACAAACTAGATGTGTGTAGCTGATGGAAGATAGCATTTATCTTGAACTTACAATGCATAAAAGCCATTTTACAGACGTTTCATAGATGTGTTTTTATCAGATAGTATTTACTTATCTCAGAAATCTTTCTAGTTCATCAAAAGAACAAGACGTGTTTTGGAGTTATATGCTCTGAGAGAGTTTTCGATTGAAAGTCATTGTATTCAATGTTGCAGTAAAAATCAATCTCAGTCGGTAACCTCTAGTAAAGATTTCTTATAATTTGATTTTACTCTTGTCTAAGAAATCTTTAGTCTTTAGCATACAAGAAGGATATGTGATGAAACCTTCTTGGTCGGTAAGTGCTTTATGTTAATTACTGCAATTCAGTGAAACTGTTATCGTCACTATCGTACAAGAAATGTATAATTCCATTCCAATAATATGAGAGAATACCCCATTTCGTTCCTTGGTCGATGCAAATAAGGCTATCGCTTGGTGCTCTGGTGAGGAACAAAGAATTTCATTCGAAATTGTTTTGTCGATAGATCATGCAACCAATCAATCAGATTTCAATACTGATTTTTTTTCTCTATTATATCGGTACCACATAGTATTGTTCAGAAGAACGATAGATTAACTCTGAACACTTTTCATACGATTGATATAATAGTTTTGTCTGCTTTTATTGAGCTACGGAGATTACTGAAATTAAATTGTATCGGCCTCATATGCCACACTCAATTTTAGTTAAACAAGACCCTTACTATTGAACTCTTTTATCAAACTTTATTAAGAGCGTTATTCAAGAGTAGACCCTGCTTTAAGTTTGATTAGCTCTTGAAAATCTCATGATGTGTTATTGTGGTAGTTAGTGGACTGTTGAAAACTTGTATTTCTCATTATAGAGACAAGAGAAACCCTGATTTGCACGAACGAGCAGTGTGAACTTTAAAGTTGCAATAGAAACATCATACTATGGCTCACAGTCTACTGATACATCGTCAGTTAAAAGAACACTTGAGAAATTTTACGAAGAACTTTGGAAACTATCGCTTGCAGACGTAACAAATGAATTTCATTTTGCGTAGATCGAAGCAGCAACAAGTACCTTAAAGTAAATTAAAAAGCTAGTGAGACAAGCTTAATTTAAGATAATTACCTAGAATTACACATAAAGTAATAGAAATAACCTCGATTTCAAGAGAACTCTATGGTCTCTTTTATATTTTGTCTTCAAACAGATTATTACGACTAGTGTTGAAATCGATCAAAAGCAATCAACAATATAATTACAACAGATAGAATCTAACAGTTTTAGATAGATGCTTTTTTTTTTAATTTTTCAATTGCCGTTTCTCATAGAATACTGTCGTTGAAGAAAAAGCCAGAGTCTATCGAAGCTCCAAAGTAAGACACTTGCATGAAATTGAACTAGGATAGCGAAAACTTTGTTTCAAATGTTAAATCACCGAATAAAAACAGTGATACACATGAAAGGATGCCGTGTACGTGGCTATATCTAACTCATATTTCCTACTCTCTTCACCTCATAAGTTCGAGATGCATTTTTCCAGTTTTTCTTGTGGCGAGTAACGTACTCTCTTGAACAATTTCTAAACAAAGCTTCTGGAACATTGGAGACACAAATGAAAAAGTATAAAGATCAATATAGATTTGATGGTATCGATATTGGATTCATGAAACTTTTGAAAACCTATGTGATGATCAACCAACAAAAACAGACTGATACTAAGTAAATAAGCGCTCCGTTTCATGACACTGAAATAAACGGTTTGAGATTTTTCTCGTCAAATATTTCAAGGAATGAAGCACGACTTCACAATGGATTTGATTTTTCAAATAATGCTACTTGTTACATATGGTTATTCGTGACATTCAATCGGATAACTAATGAATGTTGCCTGCCTTAGAAAGTGGATCGATTGAAATGGCTAATTCTTTTTTTCAACTCTAACGCTCCAGTACATAATGTAAGATAAAGGTGATGTATATTCATCTAGAAACCATGAGATTGGTACTGGAACATATCAGAAACATTGATGCTGATTTATGTAAAAGGAGAATAATCCGAGTTTGAAAATTTCGTCCTATAGTATACACATACGCGCTTGAAACCTATCAAATTTCTGTCACGTATCAGAATTAGATGACAATCAATTGATTACATAATAAAATGAATAGTTGTCGCAAACTGATGATTAGTGGAACAGATTCTAACAGAGCTAAGTTCGTTTCCATTTATGAATTCTATAGACTGCTTCGAAAACCACTACGAACAATTCTTACGAAATACGAATTAAAATATCGATGTGAATGCGCCACATATGAATTTAGCTTGACTTCCGATGATTCACTTCTAACTCTAATATCAGAGCCAACAATATATATCTCTTAACTGCATTATCACAATATGAATTTTATCAGCGGTGTTGCCTTGGCGCTATTGCTTATTGCCATTAATATTTCTATAAAACATTTTCGCTCGTTTTTTTATTGTATCCTATAGAATGAAAAGTAGATAATTCAAAAGTTCGAAAATTACAAATTTAAATCTTTAATGAGACAACATATACTACTATCTAATTCATCTACATGAACGTACATTTCATTAAATTTATTTAAACTATAGAAACTACTGATCTCTGGTGTTTAGAATAAACCGATTTATCTCTTACAACATTTTTTATTGTTTATCTATTGAATACATTGTTTTGTATATTATAATTAAGTGACCATATGATGAAAATATTGTCTAAATTACAGTCTACTGAGAATTCACAATTCGAATATTTCAATGTATTTTCTATATCTTATATAAATGAACTTCGAGATATTCCAGTCTACCCTACAATGAATAGGAATCGGTAGCATTTAACTATCAGCGATATTATGTTTTCATTTGATGTTTTTGACATATAATTAAAACATATCATTCACAGTACAAAATGATTTATGATTCATTTAACCCGTTAACTGTTAATGTTTTTTTGAATTTCACGGCAAACATTCGAGAAGTTGAGAATCACATTAAATTAAAGATCATATCTATGAGCTTAGGAGCGCTTTCAATATCTTAACTGTCTTTCTCATTTTGGAAATGAGCCAGAAAAATGTTTTTCTGTTTGGCATTCGACGACAAGGACTTTAAATGAGTCGCTTTACAAATGATGAGTGTAGCTAAAAAAACTCAGTATGAAATATGACGCATCTCTCATGACGTTCCTACATAACCGATATTTGCACTTGTTGTTTTTTTTCATCTTCTTCCATGTGAAAAATAATCATGAAAATTCATCACAACCAGTCAACTGTATACGATTAGGATTCTTCCAAATAAGTTGAATTGCTTCGTTTAAACATTGGCTTTCAGTTGTATAATATGAATTCTCTAAAACAAAATCTTTTTTTCTGACACATCTATGAAATTAAATAAACTTTGGTGGGTATACAGCCTTCTAAAAAAGAAACGAAAAGATTTCGATGTAACTTCTACGCTATTTTTATTCAATAGAAAATCGATTCACTATTACAAAAATTGTTGAAAAGAGTTCTCTGAAATCTTCGACTTTATCGACTGTTCTTATTTATAGAAAAAAATTGTTAAACCTTACATTTTGGTATTCGTACTTTACTCACTTTTTAAATATCTTTAACTGAACATTAATATTTGGCTTTGTTCAACAGCTAGACAACGATACTATTCTACCTGTATTGTCCCTTTAAGGAAGCATCGAATTGTGTCACTAGTTTTTCCGGATATTATTTATTTTATTCGATCGTTGTTCCTAGTTAACGTTGGTTCATCATTTCGGTCTGATTTGAGTTACTAATGTTAGGTAACATGTATTCTACGCTCCTATTCTATTTATTTAATTATATTTACTAATGTTTTTATTTTTTATTTGTTTCTTTATTTCCTTTTCCACTACTAGTGTTGTGAGTCTAAAACGAAATCTGTCAATTAAATGATAAAAGACGGAAATAAATTTTACTTTTACGTCTTATGAAAATCCTGATATGAGCAAGACGCGCTTTTTAAATGTAAGCTCGAAAATTTTACTGTTACTTATTTATTCAGTTTTTTGACTCGAATAGATATGCTCGTAATATGTGCCTCAGAACTTCATTAGTCTTGGCTCTTTGAAAATGTTTACTAAGTGCCATTCATAATTATCCATTTAATTTTACATAATCAATACTGACATGTGTTCGTCGTGGATAAAATCATCGACAGCTAAAGGTAAAAATGTTTTTTGTATATAGTTGAAGCTGATACGCTCTAAATGACAGTGATCCTATCCTCGCCTACAAGAAGAGGGCATGCATGAGGAAAAAATACAACATTCATTAAACTAAGTAATGAATGATAGTTATCATCAAAACATTCTGGTTGGTGATAAACATGACCGAATCATTCATCTGTTATTCAAAACACACCAGCTAATTACACAACTAAGGCACATGATGATATTTTGTATTTTGCAATAAAGCAGTAAGAACGACTGGCTACTCATTTATGTATCTTTCTTTTTAGGTAAGTAAAAGTTATTGGATATATCGAATATTATTTTTTAAAAGATGAAACTCATTTCAAGGGAACAGTTGCATGGTACCTATGAGACAAGATAACTGGTAGCAAAACTACTCAGTGTAGAAATCATTTTTTAAAATTCGCTTTATTAGGAGTATACACAAGGAATAATATATGGAGAGAGAATGGAGTTTAGATAAGACAAAATCAAGATCAAAATAAATGTTCTACTCCCTGAGCACAAGCACAATGTGAAATCTAAGAATAATACAAAGGCCAACTTAACCTTCGATTTTTAGCAGTCTAAGATGATTTGTTCTTTTTCTTGATGAAAAATAAGACTAACTAATATCAAATATTGTTAGTAGTTTTTTCTTAATAGTAGTTCAAGTACACATAATATTATTCATATATTGTTTTTTGCTTTAGTCGATAGATTGAACAATAAGTTTAGAACTATTTGTAAAATAGTGATACTGCAGAACTTATCTATTTTTCCGCTTTTTTTCACATTCACAATTTGAATTTTTTCTTTCAATGAAGACAATTGAGTGAAATGTAGGCTACAGCAAAGAAAGCTCACACACATTTCATTGAATAATTCAATAAAGGACACTGTAATAATAATACGAAGAATAATTCTCTGAATTATCATTCAATTATCTCACATGTGTTGCCTGGTAGGTAACTGATGTTCAAGGAGTTAAAAAGAAAATTCCATTATTGATTCATATTCAAGTGTACTTCTTATCATGTCCAAACGTATTCTCGAAGAAATTTTTCTTAATGTCAACTCTACTAATGATGTGTGTCACAAGCATATTAACTAGCGTCTTTTTCTTTCTATATGAAAATGTGTCGAATGTGTATGAAATGAAACCGAACAAGTGAATAATAAAGTTCCAATGACTACAAAGTTTTCAAGTGCAATTTGGATATGATTTTGAAGCGCAGAAAAGCACGAATTATTACTATTATTTTTATGTTTCCCACTGAAGCATATCTGATTTCTTTCTTAATAGGCACATGAATCTAACGAGGTTCATCCTATCATTAATGTTAGCATAAAGGAAAAAAACGTGATTTTTCATTTTCCCTTAATATTTATTTATTTTTTTCTACATAGGAGAAAGTTTCGTTATTCTTCTTGGCTCTACTTTTACCAATATCACCATAGAATAAAGGATTCAATTTGTCAAGAACGCTTCTCCATCTAAGATCATTCTTTAGAAAACAAACTACAAAATAGCAGTAACTCGTACGATTGAATGTCATGTACTGTGAATAGAAAATGTAAAGATTTCATGGACGGTCCTTAGAACGTGATATTATTAGTTTACGACTCTCTTTATAGGGGAACATAAGTTCCATTCATTTCCGAATCTAGACACATGATTATTTAAACCGAGTGACAAAATGAGTCTTCGGAGAGAATTTCTGACTTTCCGCCTATCAATCAGAAAATATATTTTCCTTACAGTAGTTCTTAGATGTATGTGTTGGCTTTCTTGAGAGTTATAAAAAAAACAATCTTCTAATTTTGACTCACATTTATATTTTGCTTAACAAAAACTTTGAACGAGGGTACAAGCTATAGCAACTTCAAAAATTTCCCCAAACCCTATCTTAGGCTACGCACGTGCAAGAATAATGACTGTGTTGTTTACGTCAATTTTACCAACTGGGCTACTTGATGTTTGTAACTTCTGATATAAGTCACAAAATTTGAATTATTTACACTAATACATGTTCATTGAGGTCTGTCTCTTTGAAAATATGTGAATCTGTTATGTCTTTATTTATCTTATTCTCATTCTGATTCTCATCTGATATCACCGAGACAGCAACGTGATGGTATGACTACAGAACGAAACAAAAGAGTAACATCCTCTCGCATGGAATCGAACCATGCACCTCCTGCTTTCCGGGCAGACGTATTAACCACTGTACTAGAAAGGAATATGTACCATTCGTTCCGTCTTATGGCAGAAGGGGAGCACTTCTGAAATAACAGAATCGAAGCATAAAAAGCATCTCTTTCTGAAGATAAATACGTGATTACTTTAATATTTTTTGAAAATGAACTGCATCTTCCAACAATGAGCTGGATGCATGAGCTCTTCTCAAGGCGTTCAAAGATTCTCTGTGGTTAAATAGCTGATATAGCACACATTCAAAAGCACTAGACTAGCGCCAGGTCTTTCCTTATAGTACAATATCGTTTTGTATTATTTTTCAGATGATGAACGATAGACACATGTGGACTTTACAAGCAGCTGTCGGGTTGATGATTATGCTTACTGTTGTTTGCTTATGTGATACAAAGCCATTAGATAATGACATGTTTCGGTAGATTTCATCGTTTTCTAGACTTTATTTAAGAGTTGATTTTTTCAGATTTTCTAGAATTCCTATTCATCGCATACAATCAAAATCGTCCAAAATTACACGTTGCTCACTATTATCAAGATACAAGTTCAATTGTGAAAAATATTCTAGTGGCGCTGGTAAAATTTCTACGATGAATTCCACGGTTAACGAGAGCCTTATTAATGAAGGGGATGTAAGTGAATATCAATGTTTTAATTATTGTTTGATTAAACGAACCGAAATAAAAAGCTAGATAGCAAATCGAAATATCAAATGAGTCGAGATGGAGACATAAACAAAGAAGTTCAATTGCACATGGCAATGTTTCTACTGTTTGGCTATTCATTTTGAAATGGTATTTATTTTAATAGGTATATTTCATGGGAAAGATATCAATCGGAACACCGGCTCAAAACTTCTTTGTCAACTTTGATACAGGCTCATCTGATCTGTGGATACCATCGAGCAGCTGCCAGACTACTTGCAGTAAGTGGTGGAATTTAGTTCATCAATACAGATCTGAATCATCTTTCAATATTTTAGATAGTTTAAACAAATATTATTCAGCACAGTCAACAACGTACATGGCCAACGGATCGCCTTTTACCATAAGATACGGGGACAGTTCTTCAGCAACTGGTTTCCTGAGTGTTGATACCGTCACAGTATGTCATTATAATATCATTAAGATCAAATGAAAATGTTGGTATTTATTACTATTTCATATGCATACGATACATGAATATCGATAATTATATCTATACTTATCAAAATTGATGTTTTAAACTTTGCTTGACTTCAATCGATCACTGATTTAGTGCCCCAAGATAGTAATTGTTAACTATTCATTTAATAATCTTCAAGGAGATGTCATTATGCTCATTTTTGCTTGATAGTATTCTCGTGATATTTATGCGTGAGTGATCTTACGAATGTATTAGGGAGACACCAATACCAGTATTATACTAGTCCGACGATATTACTGGTTTTTCTACTTTTGACAACAACGATTACTTCCCATGAGTCAGTGTCTCAGCCATCATTTCTTTTGTCTTTATTCGAGTGAAAAATTGAATTTTACAGGATTTTGAAACACTACGATATTGTATACTCAATTAGCTAACAACATTATAACGAACGTTTTTCAATATTTCTCATCGTTTTCGTAGAAAAAAAAGATCATTAATTCAATTCATAGTCAAGTCTAGATATGTACAACATGGTCCCGATCCCAACGGGATTGGGACCAAACATTTCTATTTGGTCGGGACCAGGACCAAAAATTATTGGTCCCGCTCATGTCTAGTCAAGTCACAAAAACAAAATTCTGCTCGAAAAACTATATTGAACATTATCAGATAGTACCAGAGCTGCCAACAAGCCACTTTCTTTCGGTCCAGCCTGGCCTGATGCCTGGCCTGCTGACCAGGCCAGGCATACATGAAACTAAAAAATAACGATGCTTCTTTTTGTAACACAAATCCATTCCGTTCTGTATTTGGTCATCATGTTGAAGATTAATTTGGCTGCTTATTTCTGCTTTGAAGGGAATTACCTTTTCTGAGTCGAAATTTTCAAGTTTTTCGTTTCTTGTTTTTTTCTGTTGTATATGTGCTTTGAAGTGTACTCAATCTATTGGTGATGTTTTAAGGATTCAATTATTACTGTGAGGTAAAAAACTCGAAAATATAAATCGATTACCGTAGAGGTATAGGACTTATTTCTTTCTTTCGTGGTTTTCTCAAACTTGGTTTTTAAGTAAAAATTTGTCAAAATTGCCCCGTTTCTCAGGCATGAAATATTCGATCAAGCTGAAAAATTTTCTACAAGTACCAAATAGTGTTACTAGTACCAATTTTGTTTTTATTAAAAAATTATTCTTTCGCTGAACTTTGACAGATCTTACGAAGGGAGCACCATTCAAACAACTTTTTATTCAAAGGGGATGAGAGAGAAAAAATTCACAGCAATACGCACCTTTAAGTGCTTCTAGTGTCTGTAAATACTTTTTACCTCTATCGAACATACAGCATCTGAGAAGCTTTGCGATTAGGAAGGCAATTTTCAATCCTTGTGAACCCGATATTTTCTTTGAACAAGCATTTTGGAAGCGTGAGTTTATGAAAACGTGTAATCTGTTGATCCAGATCTATCTACTCTGAAAGTTTCAAACATTTTTGATGAGCCACTGTTAAAATTTGCTGCAAAGGGGAAGGTATACCCTTACTAACAATAATTTCAAATATGTATCCGATATATTAGAAAATTAAAAAAAAACTCTGTGCATTGACACCACTAACACTTCATAAAAGAAGCAACCACTATTAGACAACTTCAATAGGTAAGGCCATTTTCCACATTTGAAACAAATCTAAACAAAATCAATTGAATTGACTGTCATTTTTTACTTATTTCATCGTCTTTTCGCTAATAAAAGGTGAAAATTCAATTACTACTTTGTCTTCATTTTATGCTAGTCTTTTTAATTGATTCTTTCGCGATAATCGTTGGAGTAAATGCAGTTCAATCATGATTTGCTTTCTGTTTTCTTAATAGTGTAAGTTGGATTATTGCGACATTTACTATGATATTGAGCAGGTAAAATCATTCTAAGTCAATTTTGAGCAGGCTGAACAATTCAGACTGGTCTGGTCTGGCAGCCTGGTCACTTTTGACCTGGCTTGATGCAGGTCAGGCTAAAATCTAAAACATCAGCCTGGCCTGCTGGCAGCTCTGGATATTAACAAACGCCAGTCAAACAAGAAAACAATAAATATCTGTTCTAAATAATGCCCGTAGTCACTCGTATTAATATCAAATAGGAATATCAAATAGGAAAAGACTACTGGCACGAAGGCAATTAATTCACTGATTGTATTCAATACTAATACGACTATACTCTAAAAAATTGGCTTTTTACCAAACCTACGAAAACCGTTCGGCAGATTTGAAAAAGCATCCACTTGCATCCAAATGCTTGAAAAACGACGCTTCAATTCTAAGAAACCTTTCAAGGTTCGTCGCTCAAACACACGAAGGAATCTTTAAAAGTTTCATAGGACTGAAGAGTCGTTTTTCAAGTCTTTGGGGGCAAGTTGATGCTTTTTCAAATCTACCGAATGGTTTTTGTAGGTTAAGTAAAAAATCTTTTTTTGTAGAGTGTACTATATTTATGTGCCAGCTCCAACTTGTAAGTATAAATCCAAAATGATACAGAGTTAAGGACAGTATTTTTGATTACATAAGTTAAAAGATTGGATTAAATTATTGGTATCGTTACAAAACGGAAGACCTGAAAGTAACATTGCTTGTTTACCGCACGGTAATATTCATTAAACATATGTATTATCTATTCCATATCCGATATCGTGAACAAAAGAACTCTAGCTTTAGTTATAAAAAAATATGTTCAACACAATATCCTGATTTATTTGTTTATCAAATAAAATTTTTTTACTCGGTAACTTACTGGATGAATCAAATTCTTTTTTCTTCAAAAATGATACGAACTATTGAGAAAAGTTTTTTATAATGTTATCAGCTAGTTGAGTATACAAGATCGTATAGTGTTTCAAAAGGCTGCAAAACTCAATTTTTCACTTGAATATAGACAAATGAAGTGATGACTGAGAAAATGACTACTTGGACTAAAACTTATTTTCGAAAGTAGAAAACCAGTGTACTGGTCACCTATGTCACCAGTACCCAGTATACTGATACTGGTGCATACCTAAATGAATATAAAAGTCGGATTTTGAATTTGAATGTATAAGAGATAGATGGTCATGATCACAGGTATTGAGAGATTCAAAAAGATTGACAGGGGGCTACAGATGTTTAAAATACATAATCAGTATATAATGAGAACACACAAGCCCGCTTTTATTTGATTATTTCGTTGAAAGTAAACGGCCAGTGTTTAGTTTTACTCTACTATGAATGCTTAAAAAGCAATGTAATAGTTCAAAAACTGGATTGAAGCCTTGCTGAAACAAAACATTAGAATCCACACTACTAATTTCGAAATAAAATCCAAAATTCAGTCGATTGTAATCAAATTTATCTATCGACATCAATATTCATTGCTATTGATTGATAGCTATTTTTTACATTACCGATTGATATAAAAATTATGAATTACAATGATCTTCACAAGATTATGAAAGTTAAATCGACTTTCATCGCTAAGATTTTTTTACAGAACAGACACTCATCTAATGAAGGCTATTGACAAAGTCTTAATTTTATTTAAATAGATCAATGGGTTTGCAGTCCAGAATCAAACATTTGCAGAATGTACAGATCTCAAAGGCATGGGAGGTGATGCTTACGACGGTATGCTAGGACTTGCCTATCCAAATTTAGCATTAGGTGGCGAGAAACCACTCTTCTACAACATGTGGTCACAAGGTCTCATTCCACAGGCTATCTTCACTTTTTATTTGAATCCGTAAATGTCTAATGAATGAATTGAGTTTATCTCACTAATCAATGTTCACTTTAGTGACCCAAAATCTGCACTCGGTGGTGAACTTATGTTAGGTGGTGCAGATTCTAGTAAATACACTGGTTCGATTAATTATTTTCCTGTTGCAATCGAAGGATATTGGGAGTTTCAAATGGACAGGTAATAGTTTATTAAGTTAACTTTGTTCTTCTGCTGTACGTAGCATGAAATTAGTGTCAGGGTTGGGTCAACTCTTGTTAGCTCATCAACCTATGCAATTCTTGATACAGGAACCACAGGTGTTATCGGACCTACAGCTCTAGTTACGGCATTGAATCGCGCTATCGGTATCATCTACCATACAGGTGGTGGACTAGTATGTATTTTTAAAGAAATTTCTAGATAACGTCATTCCAATATTCTCATCTTCTTTTAGTATACTGTCAATTGCAAGACACGTTCACTTGCTTCATTTCCTGATGTAACTTTTACAATAAATGGCGTAGTATATACCTTAAAACCACTACAATATCTGTGGATTCAAGGCAGCCAATCGAGTGGGTATGTCTGCTACAGCATATTTTCTCCAAGTGACATGTACGATTCGCGCCACAATCTTTACTGGATCTTGGGCGACTTTTTTCTCAATCGTTACTATTCAGTTTTTGACATTCGTAACAATCAAATAGGATTGGCCCAGTCAATATCATACAATTGGACACCAAGCTTTGGTTCCTCTTTGTTTCGAGGAAGTTCAACAGCGGGATCTGGAGCGCCCTCCGGTACGTTAACTCTAGAATGCATGCTCGTCATGGTAGCTGAGATGATTTTGAGCGTTTGTTCTTTTTTCCACATCTTCATAAAATAATGGAAGAATTAGTTCGAATTTCATCACTAAGTAACCTCACGTCTTGGGTATCTATTGATAAAATATTTCTGAAAAGTAATGAGAAATAACCAAGTGGAAAAAGCGAGACTTCATCTACTTCAAAAAACATTTGAAGTACGACTGAAGTACAGTGAAGTACGGATGAAGTATGCATTCCTGAAGTCTCGCTCCCCCCCCCCCTGGAAATATCTCAGTTATGAGAAGAAGAATAAAGGTTGATCGATCGCGCTCTATTTAAGTACTAAGTTCTCAACAAGAGTGCCAATGTGAAAGTTGAATCAAATTCGAATGCCCCAACATAAATACATTGAAGAAAAGACAACATTCAAAAACCAAGTCATATACGTTTATAGACTTCACAACTGGACTAAGCTTCAGCTTGAGTACTTTAGCAGTTCGGCTTTTTTTATTCTTCTGCGAAGGTTTACCTTAATATACTCTTGCGTTGGTAAGATATAACTAAAGCAGTGCTCCTTCATCCACTTAAAAAAAAGCTCTAAATGAGTACAATGTCCTTAAGTAGAGCTATCGTGTACGAATTGTATCTAGAAACAGGGCGAACCTATACAAATGCACATTAATCATTTTATTTAAGCTTATTAACTTTTACATGTATAGAACGAAGGAAAAGATGATTCTCGTGAGATTCGATCCTTTCCATTCTCATATCCTGACAAATGCCGTAACCGTTTAGACCAGATGAACACCTTTGAAACTTCGTTTAGTGTCAGACTAATCAATAACAGATGCTAACCAAGCAGATCTCATATTTTCATGCTGTCCAATCTCAAAACGAAAACTTGATACGGGAACAAAAGTTGTTCGGCTTGATTTGCTCTGTAACACATTGGCAGTTAACTCTGATTTGAGTATCTTCTCAGTAGAAAATTAAAGATCTGATTAATTTCAAGAAAATCCATTGATATGTGTTTACTGAACCGGATCTATTTTAGCAAGAATTATCTTATTATTTTGAAAGAATTTTGAGGTGCTTGACTATTTTATGCTCGGCACCCATTTAACGGGAAACGTTCAGATTTTCTACTTCAACAAATTATCTGTGCGAAGAAGAACAAAATCACCTAATATCACACTTATAGATAATCAAGATTCTTTATCCATTAAGAATGATTTCGTTGTGCTATATGTACGTAGCTTAAGAAATTAAAAGAATCCTTTTAAAGAACTATGAATGTCTTTTTTTGTGAACGATCGTTTATTGACAAATTCTGATGGCCAATGAGTGTTCTGTGTAGCTGCTCAAACGCATATGGCCTCAGAGATCTAGAAGAATTTATTTTTCATATAAAATATGCTCTGAAAACCTGTTGATTCAAAAATATTTTAACAACTCTAAGAAACGAGTGAATGAGATGCAATGCATTGAACTGACTCAACCAATTTCAAAATATTCTAACGCTCTTAAGTTATCACATGGTCTTCTTTCTAATTTTGTCGATGATTATGGTATTGAGTTCTTTTTGTATACAGTTTATAAGGAAACTAAAATGATGATAAAATAAATACGATTTAAGTGAGATCAAATACACTACACGAAAACAGTACGAGTTTCCATCTAGAATAGAGTTAATGTAACATATCTTCAGCTCAACGATTCATACTGTGATCCTAGTCGAGCAGCACGATGAATGTCGATAAATCAGAGTTTCTTGTTTTCTGTGAGTTTTTTAAATAATCTAATTTTAACTCTATCGATTTTAAATCAAGCGAGCAAGAAAAATCTGATTTTAGCTGTTTTTTCCTTGTGAAAGAGACATTGCTGTAATGATCCGGATTATTTATCTGCGATAAGTTTAAATAATCTTACAACAATCTGTGAAATTTTATATAGAGATACAAAAAACAATATACTGTTCTATCGATGCAATCCCTGAGACTTCAAATCCATCTTTCATATCGACTTTTTTCTGGGGCTTCCATTGTGCGGTGGCTCGTGTTATCTGAGTGCTAGCGATAGTAATGGAACCATTCTCATCCAGAAAAAAACATAATTAGACTAGATATCGTTTTTAAATGATATACTAGTAAAACATTTTCATGGGTGACCTTAACTGTGAATAAGTCGCCTGCAGATGCTTATAGCAATTTATATAGCCAGCTACAAATAGTTTAGCTCTGCTCAGCTGATTATTCTGTTGCAAACTAAACTAAATTACTAATGACATATCGTAAAACTGGAAGTAACATACTGATATGTAACAAAGCGAAACCAGCTAAACAATTTTTGCACCAGAATCAAGCTTCCATTTTCAGGTTAGGCAGCGTGAAAATATGAGAATAGCTTAGATAAGATGATTAACATGCATTATATCTGCGTTCTATCTATTTCTGTATAAAATTCGTACATGTTCTCTAGTTAAGGACAGTGCACTTTTTTTGTGATTTTTGATTAGATGGATGTGGACGGTTTTGATTATATCAAAGCAACGCAAAAGTATATTGAACTGAACGCTTGCAATAGGGTAAGGAAAAGTGAGCTGCATAGATACTGTACCAGATCTTCGATATAGTTTTGTTGCCTATGAGAGAAGATGATGTGATTTGTGAACTTTACCCATTCTTCAATGTATTTATGTTGGAGCACTCTAATTGGGTGCGACATTTACATTGTCGCTCTCATTGCGAGCATTATAATTAAACAGAACCCAACTAATCGACTTCCCTCTATCGCGCTCACAGTTGACTCATTTTTCACTATTTCTCAATAATTTTCTACAATTGGATACCCAACACTTGTGACTTCTGATTGATAAAACCTCATCTGATTCGTTCATTGATTAACGGAGACATGGAAAAGAGAAAAAACGCTCGAAAAACGTCTGTTCCGGTCACGAGCATGTACTCTTTTGACTACAATAATTTAAACAACCATTTTTACAGGAAGAAGACGTGGTGGAAGTTTCACTTACCATGGATTATCACTTCATTTTTATTTTTTCATATCAACAATCGTGTTACTTGTCAATTTTGTCTAAATATTTTGATAATAATGATCATGCTTATTAAAGAAATGCAACACTTACGAATGCGAGATGAATGACTGCAGCGCTGGTTTGATTCTATGTTAACAACCAGGTTACTGCAGCATAATTCAAGGAAGAGTGAGCTGCTGATAAGCCCATTAATTTAAGTCAGATAAAATTCGATTGTAGTAACTGCACTATAAGTATCTTTTTAATCAGAAGCTTCAGATACGATTACAATAAATAACTTGATATGGATGGTTTCAATATTCCAGTCCTCGTATCGAAAAGTGGCAGAGATTTGAATAGTTCTATTGAATTCATATTGACAGGCCTATTGATCGATCTAAACGCTAGTTTCATAATTGCTAAAGCAACAAACTATAGTTGCGACTCAACTGTTTAATAAACATCCGTTTGTTGCATAATAATATTTTAAAGATAAAGTTGATAGTCAATAATTGGAAATACTTCTTGGAGGAAGAGGCTGCGTAGTTCTTATCAATCAAGTTGCAATTCTTAAACTCGCCGCACAATGACACATTATTATAACTCCTGAAATTGACCGCATAAATAAAGTTAATTCCTTTTTTTATACCAATTAATGACCTACTTCGCTCGAGCTCATCCTTCGGTACGAACGTTAAAGCATTCGAAACAAAAAATATTATAGATGAAAGAAAATTAGTAGATTTCAAAATATCATCTTTGGCAATTTTGTTTCGTTATTTTATACTCCTATTTTAGAGAAAAAATAAAGAAAAAAATATAACAATTACAGTAAGCTGGAAGACGTGAGAGAAGTATGAAAATTTTAATTCTTGTCGCTTTTTGTTTTGCTTCAGTTCTTTTTCCATGTTGTTTTGTTTTCTTAGACAACCTTCAGGATATACTAGAAGCAGAACTGAACGTGTTGTGACATTGAGTGACGGTGGACATTCAG